>VYZT01016447.1:11361-25277 GCA_013400735.1 Pomatostomus ruficeps
TGTCCCCAGAGCCCCAAGCTTGACCAGCGCTGTTCCCCCGTGCCGCAGGTGACCCCGGGCCGTGCCGGAGGATGTGGGGACACTCGGTCAGCTCCCCGAGCCTGCTGGACCCCTCCGAGGGCGGCGCGGGAGCCCCGGCACCGGACAAGGTGCGGCCGGGGGGTGTCGGGGTGCGGCCGGGAAGGGTCAGGGTGTGACCGGGGGGTGTCGGGGTGCGGCCGGGGAGTGTTGGGGTGCGGCCGGGGAGGGTCCTGCGGGTCCCCCCCGCTGACGCCGCCTCTCCCGGCAGGACGGGCGCTCGCACTGGGGCCGGGTGAAGGTGCTGCTCACCCGCCTGACCCGCCGCTCCCTGCGCGGTGGCCGCTGCAGGTAGGACCGTGGGGGTCCCGCTCCCGCCGCCGCGCCTGGATGGAGGAACTGCGTCACACCCCTTCCTATGACGTCACGCCCGCCCGGGGCCGGTCCCCGGCCCGGCGCTCCCCTTTCACCTTTTCGTTTTTTGCTTTCCCCCAATAAAGTTTTTGCACCGAGAAAGAGGCGGCTCTCAGCGAGGTCATTGCTGTCGCGCCGTGACGTCACTCCCCTAAGCCCGGCGTGACGTCACGCGAGGACGCGTCACTGCCGCATCACTTCCGAGCGCTCTCCCGCCCCTTTCGTCCGGCCGGGCCCGGTCCCACCGAGGGGTCCCCTGGGTGTCCCCCGAGCCCCCTTCCGGCTCAGCCCCGGGCGGGCTCCGGGGGGGTCCCGCTGCCCCGGGGTGGGGGTCCAGCCCGTCCTCCCCCCGAACCCTCCCCCGAGCCCCCCAAGCTGCTCCGCGGGTGGGTTGGTGGGGAGGGGGCGCCGGGGGGTCCCCACCGGGGCGGGGATGGCACTCCCGGGGTGGGGAGGAAGCAGCGCGTCCCCCTCGGGGCGGGGGGATCCCCGATTTGGGGTGCGGGTGAGGAGGGGGCGCTGCTGGAGCCCCTGGCGGTGCCGCAGGTGATGAAGACGCTGCCCCGAGCCCCGCTCTCCCATCAGGTATCCCCCAATCCCTCCCTTTCCCCTCTCCTCCTGCTGCTCTCCTACCGTCACTCGGGGTTTTTCCTTCCCGGCGGTGAATCCCGAGCCCCTCCCGGCACCGCTCCCGCCCGCACGCCCCGGGGGCATCCCCGGAGCCGCCGCCTCCCGCATCCCCGCGCTCCTTCCCGGGAAACGCGAGTGCTCCTCCCGCTCATCCCGCCGATGGCCGGCCCACGGCGGGGGCTGGAGCCGCTGCTGGCGGGGCAGAGGGTCCCTGGCAGTGCCCCCGGGGGGGTCGGCTGGGTCACAGCCTCATCAGGGGGTGCTGAAGGGTTTTTGGAGCACCCCGGGGGGGTTTTATCCTTGTCCTGCCCCTTTCCAGCATCAAACCTCTTCCCATCGCCCCCCTCCGCTCTCCTGAGCCCCCGGGGAGAGGAT
This sequence comes from Pomatostomus ruficeps, assembly GCA_013400735.1. Taxonomy (NCBI): domain Eukaryota; kingdom Metazoa; phylum Chordata; class Aves; order Passeriformes; family Timaliidae; genus Pomatostomus; species Pomatostomus ruficeps. Next base: position 12,799 of record VYZT01016447.1, read on the forward strand.
CAACGGGGAGGGGCTCGGGGAGGTGGGGAAGGGACAGGGATGGTTGTTCCCGGGGCGGGGTGGGGCTCTGGGTGTCCCCTCCACCTGGAGCCCGTCCCCTCACCTGGGGTACCCCTGCTGAATCCCCCTGGCTGATCTGAGGTGATGCTGAGGCCGGCCCAGGTCTGTGGCCTGGACAGGGTTGGGCCCAGGTGAGGATGAGGAGGAGGGGGGTCTGAGCCCCTCTCTCCCACCCCGCCACCCTCGGATCACGGGAAATCTCCCGAGCACCTGACGAGGAAAACCAAGGTGTGGACCCAGATGTGTTCTGTGGCCTGGACAGGGTTAATTCATCCAATTTGTGAGGAAAACCCTCGGGATTGGTGCTGCTGGACTGCTGGACATGTGCTAAACCTGTCCCTGTCCCCTGGGGCCCTGTCCCCGAGGGGGCTGGGGGCTCTGGGAGGACAGGGATTGCTGCAAACCCGGGAATTCCCGATGGGAAGAGGAGGAAGCTTTGCTCATCAGCAGGGAATGCTCCCCATCCCGGGATGGCCCCACTGCCACTCACGGATCCTCCTGCAGTGGCCTTTCCCCTTTTTCCCCCCCCTTTTTTCCCCCTTCTTCTTTTTCCCCCTTCTTCTTTTTCCCCCTTCTTCTTTTTCCCCCTTCTTCTTTTTCCCCCTTCTTCTTTTTCCCCCTTCTTCTTTTTCCCCCTTCTTCTTTTTCCCCCTTCTTCTTTTTCCCCCTTCTTCTTTTTCCCCCTTCTTCTTTTTCCCCCTTCTTCTTTTTCCCCCTTCTTCTTTTTCCCCCTTCTTCTTTTTCCCCCTTCTTCTTTTTCCCCCTTCTTCTTTTTCCCCCTTCTTCTTTTTCCCCCTTCTTCTTTTTCCCCCTTCTTCTTTTTCCCCCTTCTTCTTTTTCCCCCTTCTTCTTTTTCCCCCTTCTTCTTTTTCCCCCTTCTTCTTTTTCCCCCTTCTTCTTTTTCCCCCTTCTTCTTTTTCCCCCTTCTTCTTTTTCCCCCTTCTTCTTTTTCCCCCTTCTTCTTTTTCCCCCTTCTTCTTTTTCCCCCTTCTTCTTTTTCCCCCTTCTTCTTTTTCCCCCTTCTTCTTTTTCCCCCTTCTTCTTTTTCCCCCTTCTTCTTTTTCCCCCTTCTTCTTTTTCCCCCTTCTTCTTTTTCCCCCTTCTTCTTTTTCCCCCTTCTTCTTTTTCCCCCTTCTTCTTTTTCCCCCTTCTTTTTGCCCCCCTTTTTCCCCCCCTTTCTTTTCCCTTTTTTTCCCCCCTTTTTCCCCCTTTCCCTTCCCTCTGCTCCAGGGCTCCGAGTGCTGATGAACCCACCCCGGGCTGCCTCAGACACCGGGGCTGAGCACCTTCCACGCCGTAGAGTTAATTTTCCCCTTCCTGCCCGCCCTCCCTATTAACGCCGGGATCTTGTGGGCGGCGCAAAACCCGGCAATTATCCACTTTTTACTACAAAAAGCTGGAATTCTCCTCCCCAGCCGGTGCGGGGAGTACGGGGAGCGAATCCCCGGTCCGTACGCGCGGGTTAATTTTCCACAGGTGAAATCCCGGAGTGCTGGGAGGGCAGGAGGAGCTCAGGGCATGGAGCAGGAGCTGGGAATTGTGGATTTTTGGATAGAGGAGGGGTGGGATGCTGGGGGTGAGGTCTGGCTGTGCCACACACGGTGACAGTGACACAGAAAAAGCCACTAGGTGGCTTCAGGTGAGCCAGGAGGGTTAAATCCCGTGAGGAATCAACACCTCCACGGATCTTTTCCCACTCGGGAGCCACCCCGAGGCTCTGCAGGGCTCGGATCCCGTGGGAGAGCGTGGCCCTCGCCCGGGCTCACGGGCTCCGTGCGTGGCAGTTAAATATATATATAAATATCTGTATTTTATATATTTAGCATCCCTGCTCCGGGTAACCGTGGCAACGGGGTTTATTTTGCTTAAACCTGGCCTGGCATGTGATGCGCTTGGGAAGGAACAGCCGAGGGGAGAGGGAGGGATGGAGCTGGGGAGGAGCCTCGGCACGGGACGTGGCACGGGGAGCTCTCGGGGGGACCTCGCCGTGTCCCTCACCGGGGACAGCGTTCCCAAGGCTCTGTCCTATTCCCTGTGCTCCAGCCGGGAAGGGAAGATTTGGTGTTAGGGTTTCCATCTCGGTGTTTTCTGCTGGGCTCCCCAGGACACCCCTGACCGCTGTCCCCTGTCCCCTGCAGGGTGTCCCGTTTGTCACACCCAGGTGGGAAGAGGTGGTGACGCTTTTCCTGCTGCCCGGAGCCGTGAGCCCTCACCCGGAGAGGCAGGAGCCCCAAAGCAGAGGAGGGACCCTCGTCAGCTCCACCAGACCCCACCAGGGTGGCCTTCCACCCCCTCACCCCAGGGCACAGCAGGCAGCCTCTCCTTATCCTCAGAGGCGCCAGCTCAGGCCGAAATTCCCAATATTTTACTGGAAAACTCCAATTCCTCGTGCTGTGCCGCCGTTTTCTTCCCGCGCCTCCACGGGGGGGGATGTTCAATCCCAGTTTTTCCCTCCCAGGTGCCACCCCAAGCCCTCCGTGTGTCCCCTCCGTGTGTCCCCTCCGTGTGTCCCCTCCGTGTGTCCCCTCCGTGTGTCCCCTCCGTGTGTCCCCCTGCAGTGGCGGCCGAGCGGCAGCAGAGGGCGGCAGCGGCCCGGCGGTGACAGCGACAGCGACGCGGTGGCACCGACACGGCCCCGGCCGCGCTGCGCTGCCAGAAACTTTATTGGGGACAAGCGACGGAGCCACGGTGCCCCCGCCCCGCACCCCGAGGAGGGGCTGCGGCCCCCCCGCTTTCCACAGGGACCCCCCTGCCTGTCCCCGCTCTGGGGTTTGGGGTCCCCTGTCCCCTCCCCGGCCACCCCCAGCTCTGGGCTGAGGCTCTTTGGACCATTCCTGGGAAAAGAGGGATGGACGCTCGCCACGGGAAGCGTCAGCCTCTCAAAATTCACGGGATTTGAGTGATTTTACCCTCCCCTGAGGGGGCCACCGGGCTCCTAAGGCACAAAATGAGGGCGAGGAGTGGGGGTCTCCCCCTCTGGGCTCTGGGGGTGCCAAGGGGGGTTGGAAAAAGGTAAAATCCAACCCCCCATATCCCACCTTCATCCGGGTGGGACGGCTCCTTCTCCTGCTCCTCCACACCCCCCAATTTAAGGCAAAACTCATTTGTGGAGCGACAAAACCAACCCAGGGCCCGCAGGAGCGGCCTCCTCACCCTCAGCCGGGCAGGGGGGTGACGGGAGCAGCTCCAGCCCCCCGAGTCCATCCCTGGGGTGGGAGCTGGGGTGCAGGGGGGGATCCCCGTCCCCTCCCCATCCCCGGCCTCGCCTCAGTCGTCGGCCACGATGGAGAGCGCCCGCAGCTCGCCCAGCTTGGCGTCGTTCTCGCGCTCCCGCTGCTCGTCGCTCAGCCCGGGCCGGTCGATCTGCGCCGTCAGGTCCCCGAAAATCTTGTGCATCTCCGTGTAGTAGACAACCTGTTGGAGGAGAAGGGGGGATTGGGGAGGGAGGGGAGCGGGGGGTCTCCTCCCCAGCCCGGCCCGGCCCAGCGCACCCCCCGCGGGTGCCCTCGGCAGCCCCTCGCCGCAGCGCCGGTGTCTAAAATAGCTCCCTCCCATGTGGCGATGCCACCCCCTTGGATTATTACAACTCAACACATTTTAATAACGCGCTGCCCTTCTCCGCTCGCTTCCCATCTGCGAGCCGCGCGTGCGGGGCTGCCGCCGGCACCCGCCACCCTCCCGCGGCCGCGCTGTCCCCGCGTTTGTCCCCAGTGCCACCGGCCCGAGCTGCCCGCGGGTCGGGGCGCGGCGGGCAGGGCTCGGGGCTCGGTGGGCTCGGCGAGGGGCGCGCCCGGCAGCGCCGTGCCCCGTGCGAAGCACCGGGAGGAGGAGGAGGAGGGGTGTGTTAATAACGTGCTAATTAGCACCGCCAATTATCTCCGGCAGCGAGCAGCGCTTGCCGGCGCGGGAGCCCGTGGGTCAGCGCAGGCAGATGGCAGCGGGGTGGCTGCTCGGGCGCGGGCTCCAGCGAGGGGAGGGGGCTCCCAGCGCTGCCGGCGGGACCCCCGGCGCTGCCTGGGAGACCCTCGGGGCTGTGGGACCCCCCCGGTGTCGCGGGACCCCCGGCACTGCGGGACCCCCGATGCTGTGGGACCCCCAGCCGTGCCTGTGGGACCCCCAGCGCTGGGGGACCCCCGGTGCTGAGACCCCCGGCGCTGCCTGGGAGACCCTCGAGGCTATGGGATCCCCCGGTGCTGTGGAACCCCCAGCCCTGCCTGCGGGACCTCCAGTGCTGGGGGACCCCCGGTTCTGAGGGACCCCCGGTGCTGCCTGCGGGACCTCCAGTGCTGGGGGACCCCCGGTGCTGCCTGGGAGACCCTCGAGGCTGTGGGACCCCCCTGGTGTCGTGGGACCCTCGGTGCTGCGGGACCCCCAGCGCTGGGGGATGCCCAGCCCTGACTGGGGATCCCCGGTGCTGTGGGACCCCCCTGGTGTCACAGGACCCCCTGGTGCTGCCTTGGTGACCCCTGGTGCCACGGGACCACCGGCACTGCAGGACTGGCAGTCCTGCCCACCAGACCCCCAGTGCTGTGGGACCCCCGCTGCTGCCTGGGGGACCCCCGGAACTGCAGAACCTCTGGGTACCGTAGGACCCCCAGGTGCCACAGTGGGATCCCCCCAGCCCTGTGGGACCCCCCAGCACTACAGGACCCCCAGTGCTGTGGGACCCCTGGCACTGCAGGACCCCCGGTGCTGTGGGACCCCTGGAACTGCAGGACCCCCAGTGCTGTGGGACCCTTGGCACTGCAGGACCCCTGGTGCTGTGGGACCCCCGGTGCTGTGAGACCCTTGGCACTGCAGGACCCCCGGTGCTGTGGGACCCCTGGAACTGCAGGACCCCCGGTGCTGTGAGACCCCCGGTGCTGTGCCAGCTGTGGGATCCTGTCCCGGACATTCCCCCCACGCCCCCCAGGGAGGGATGCGGGACGGGGGAGCGCTGCCCCTCAGGGTGGGCACTGCCAGCGCTGCCCCCATTTCCCAGCGGGGCCTCCGGCAGCACCAGTGCGGAGCCACACACGGTCTCCATGGAGACCAGCTCCCCTAATCCTGCTCAAAACCACGCCGGTTTTGGGCAGGCCCGAGCGGGGATTTTGGGGCCTCACATCCCAGCGCCGCTGCCTGAACCCCCCTTCCCAGGCCTGGCCATGCCGGGGGTCCGGGGGCTGCTCGGCGGCCGGGGCTCCCCACGCAGCGGGGCCGGCTGAGTCACGGCCGTGCTCATTTACACAGTGACTAACGAACCCCGCGCGGGGCTGAGCTGGCAGGGGCCCCCCGAAATCCCTGCACACCCTCAACGCACAGCCCCACCGCTGGCTCACCCCGAACACCCTCCCAACCTCCTCGTAAGCCAAAAACACCCGAAAACCACCCAGAAACCACCCGAAATCCCTCAGCAATGCCAGGGTGAGCAGGGATCCAGGGCAGGGGTGCCAAGAGGGTGTCAGAGCTCTGGAGCAGCCCCGTGTCCCTTGTCCCCAGCCCGGAGCCAGCTGGGCTCCGCTCAGGCACACAGGGCCACGTGGCACTGCCAATTCCAGCTCGGAAAAAGCGCCGGCGCGTTGGAATGAATCCTGGCAGGGTGGCAGGGCTGGAGGCAGGTGCTGTCCCCAGCATTGTCCCCCCAAAACATTTGTCCCTCAGGATTGGTCTCAGGATTGTCCTCCAGGATTTGGGGACAGTTGTCCCCCAGGATTGGCTCCAGGACTGTCCCCCCACCAGGACTGCCCCTCAGGATTGTCCCCGAGGATTTCTCCCTGGCCAGGATTGCCCACTAGGATTTTCCTCAGGATTGTCCCCAGGATTGCCCCCGAGGATTTTCCTTGGGATTTTCCTTGGGATTGTCCCCAGGATTGTGCCAGGATTGTCCCCCAGCATCCACACTGGGCTGAACAGGCAGAGCAGAGCAAATCCTTTGGTGCTGCTCCCCCTCCACCCACATCCCGCAGTCACCAGTCCCTTCTCAAGGGACACCCGTGTCCCCAGGGCCTGGTGGGTGTCCCTGGGGACGCCCCTGTCCCCAAACCAGCCCTGGTGCAGACTCAGCCGAGTCTCCCGAGGTTCATTAAAATCCCACTGGCACTGATCCCCCTGTGATTTCTCCTGTTGAAATGGAGTGAAAGCTCTCCCGGGAGGGGACGCGTCCCAAGCTGGTGACAGTGACAGCGGGGGACCCCTCGCCCCGCCACCGGCTCGCCCTGCCCTACCTGCTCCCGCCAGCCCAGTACTTTTCCAGCTATGGATACCATATGCTCCGTCCCCATCCCATCAAATCCCAGCTCCAACTCGCCTTTGAGCCCGAGCCAACGGCCCCGGCTCCACCTGTCTCGAACTAATTCTGTTTGGGGACACGGTGTTCCGCGCATTTTCTGGAGATCCCGGCCACAATGGGCCCGGCCGGGCAGTGGCCGCTTGTTTGGGGCAGCCCTGCCCAAAACAAACCCGGGGGCGCTGCCAGGGCCGGGTTCTCCCAGCCCCCAGCACCACCCAGCCCCATTTTTCCCCCCATTCCATCAAAACCCGAAGGAATCTCGTCTTTTCCAGCTGGGAAATAAAAGCACAAAGCGGGAAGGAAGCGCCGTTCACGCCTCACACCAGCCACGGCTCCAAAACCTCCCCCTTTCATCTCCATGTGGCCACTTCAAAGCCCCCAGCCAGGGAAATATTTGCCTGCCTTGGCTTGGCCGGGGCCCGTGGGTGGAGGGAAGAATTTGGGTGTTGAATGTTACAGCCCTGCGAGCTCGGGACATGTCCCAGCGTCAGGAGACAGCCGGGAGCGCGGCCAGGCCGTGCCATGGGAACTCGCCCGCCCGGGCAGGAGGTTCTCCCTGGGTCACAGCCACGGAGGTGCTGGGGACAAGGGTCCTTCCCCTTCCCAGCTCCTCATGGCGCTGGGTGGTGTCACCATCACACGATTTGTGCGGCTTCCACTCCCGGCTTTCTCTGGGGCCAAAATATAGGGGAAATTACAGAGATTTGCCTTTTGATCAAGGGAGAAACAACCCCAAAGTCAAAGCTCCTGCACGGGACCAGCTGATCCCAGCCCTTTCCTTGTGGGATTCATCTCCAGCCTCATCCTCCTCGTACAAATGTACCCAGGAAAGGCGGGAAATAAAATTCCATCGAGGAACACAACTCCTCCTGATGCTGGATCAGCTCTGGGGGGCACAGAGGGAGGGAAATGTGGGCAGCATTCCCATGCCAGCTCTCACCAGGATAGGGATGCTCCTGACCGCCCTTCCCAGCCAGGTACCCAGGAAAGGCTGGAAATAAAATTCCATCGAGGAACATGAACCCTCCTGATGTTCAATCAGCTCTGGGGGGCACAGAAGGAGGGAAATGTGGGCAGCATTCCCATGCCAGCTCTCACCGGGATGGGGATGCTCCCAGCTGCCCTCCTCAGCCAGGTGCCCGCAGGTGAGCAGCTGCCGAGCTGACTCAGGGCTCCGGCTGCTATTCCTGGCTCGCCACTGACTCATTACCTTGGGCAGATCGCATCCCTTTTCCTCTTTATTTCAGCCACTTGGTCGGGAAAACGCTTCCTAGAGCTCTAGAGCCAGAGGGGGACACGCAGCCCGAGCCAGGGGAACACACAGAACCCGAGCTCAGCCATTCCCGGCTCTCCTCCCGGGGCTGGAAGGATCCCAGAGCTCTGGAGCCAGGGGGACACACACAGAACCCGAGCTCAACCTCGGCACAGCCGTTCCCGGCTCTCCTCCCGGCGGTGGAGGGATGCAGCCAGCTCTGGGAAGGAAGAGGATGCGGCTCCCATGGAGGCTGGCAGGGAGGGAGGGGTGGGAGCTGCATCCATCTGGGACCAGCTTTTAGTCCAGCCTATGGGAGCTGCATCAGCTCTGTTGTGACGCTGCCTTTTTGGGTGTTAAAAAACCGGGATTTCGCTTGGTTTTCCCAACAAATCCCTCACCTGGAGAGAGGCAGAGCAGATAGACGGGGAAGGAAGTGGAGGATTCCCGAAGAAGAGGAGGGAGATGGATGGAGGGTGTCACAAATGTCACCCTGCTGTTCCCCGTGTGCTCCGAGGGCACCCATCCCATCGCCCCAAATTCCTTGGGAATCGCGACACAAACGGAGCGAGGAGAAGCCAGAGGGGCAAAGCCGCTCTCTGAGGAAACCCCCGGATCCCAAACCCCCGGAGAGGGCAGAGAACGTTCGGGTTTGGAGGTCTCACCCGCGGAGGGGGCCTGCAGGGGGAAAGGGCCGGCAAGACTCTGTGGTGGCTCCGGGAATTCTGGTTATTCCGGGCTGGAACAGGGAGCCCCGCGCCCGATTGCTAAGGGAACAGCAGGAACAGCATCCCCAGCACCCACCCTGCGGCGCAGGGAGCATCGGCACCATCTGGTAGGTGAATCAGCCTGCAGACAACTCGCTGGCAGCTCCGCACAGAGCCCCCCCAAGTCGGAGGTGAGGCGGAACACGTGCTCCCGGCACCTCCCGGCACCTCCCGGCGGCCCCCCCGTCGCGCACCTGCGTCCCAGTGCACCCTCCCAGCCCCGAAACGCCACAGGAGAGCCCCACGGCACCGGCAGCACCCGGTTCCGCCCTCCTCCCGGCTGGCCAGAGGTTCTCAAAGCTCGGTGAGATCCCGACCTGCCCCTCTGCAGCCTGAGGGAAGGGCAGAGGGAGAAGGGAGGAAGGAGGAGGAGGAGGAGCGGCACATTCCCGAAAGATGGATTCTCCAGGCCACCTCTCCCTGCGGATCTGCGGTGTGGAGATGTCCCAGGAGCCTCCTCTCCGCTCCCCAGAGACCCTTAAGATGAACCCAACCACCTCAAACCAGACCCAGCCCTGAGCTCAGGACTCCAGGTTCAGGGAGACGGCATTCCCGGGTGGAAAAAGCCACGGAATTCTGGTGGATCACGCCCAGGCAGGGCTGGAACTGTGGGACAGGAAGGGACAAGGTCTCACCTGTGCCCGCACCAGCGACTCGAAGCTGGGCTTGAAGTAATCGATGCGGCTGCTGTAGAACTTGGGCATCTCCTCCAGGAGCTGCTTGTTCTTGGCCTCGAAGTCCTCCTTCACCGGGCGCAGCTCCTCCCGCGCCTGCGGAGGGACAGGGCGGGAGTCAGAACCCCGGGAAAAGGATCCTCCTGGTGCAGAGGCCACCCCGGGACAAGGGGATGCTTTGCTTTGATGTGGGGACAGCCAGTGACCAGCCTGGTGGGACCCATGGGATTATCCAAGGGAACTTGGTGGGATCCAGGAGATCATCCAATGGAACCTGGTGAGACCCATGGGATCATCCAGTGGAGCTTGGTGGGACCCAGGGGATCATCCACAGAGCCTGGTGGGATCCATGGGATTATCCAAGGGAACCTGGTGGGATCCAGATCATCCAATGGAACCTGGTGGGACCCATGGGATCATCCAGTGGAGCTTGGTGGGACCCAGGGGATCATCCACAGAGCCTGGTGGGATCCAAGTGACCATTCAATGGAACTTGGTGGGACTCAAGTGACCACTCAATGGAATCTGGTGAAACTCAAGTGACCAGTTAATGGACCCTGGTGGGACCCATGGAATCATCCACAGAGCCTGGTGGGATTCAAGTGACCACTCAATAGGGCCGGGTGGGACCCAAGTGACCAATTAATGCACCCTGGTGGAACCAAGTGACCACTCAATGGAACCTGGTGGGACCCAAGTGACCACTCAGTGGAACCTGACGGGATCCGAGTGACCAGTTAATGGAATCTGGTGGGACTCCAGTGACCAGCTAATGGAACCTGGTGGGAACCAAGTGGCCACTCAGTGGAACCTGGCAGGACTCAAGTGACCACTCAACAGGACCTGGTGGGGCCCAGTGACCATTCAATGGAACTTGATGGGACCCAAGTGACCACTCAGTGGACCCTGGTGGGACCCATGTGACCAGTTCATCAATCCTTATGGGACTCCAGTGACCAGCTAATGGACCCTGGTGGGACCCAAGTGACCACTCAGGGGAACCTGATGGGATCCAAGTGACCAGTTAATGGAACCTGGTGGGGCCCAGTGACCATTCAATAGAACCTGATGGGATCCAAGTGACCACTCAATGGAATCTGGTGGGACCCAAGTGACCACTCAGTGGAACCTGGTGGGAACCAACTGACCACTCAACAGGACCTGGTGGGGCCCGAGTGACCAGTGAATGGATCCTGATGGGACCATCCAATGGACCCTGGTGGGACCCACGCCCTGAGCCTGGAAAGCCACAGGACCCCCAGAGAAGCTGTGTCTGCTCCCCTTCGGAAAAACACGGACAAAACCAGAGCTCGGCCAGGCTGGAGAACGTCCCGGCCACGTCCAGGTCCCCTCAGGCCGCGATTCCCGGGAGCATCGCTCCAGGATCCTGTCCCCACCGGCACCGTGACCTTCAGCTCAGTGCACCCAACTCCTTCCAACGGAGCGTGGGGAGAACGGGAAATGTCTCCGGGATGGTGTGGAAAAGGGCAGGAGGGGGTGGGCTGTGAAATATTAGAGCGGTGCCAGTCGGTCACTTAATCCCGGTGCCATTCCAGCGGGAGGGGCTGCGGGACAGCCCGGCCCGGCCCCGGCGCCGGCCCTGGGGACAGGGACAGCGTGCCAGGGGCACGGCATGGACCGGGCTCCGGGCTGGAAAAACCTGGAATCAGCCCAGAGAAGGAGCAAATTCATCATTGGACGTGAAATCGGGAGCGCTGAAACTCCCGGGATGGAGCTCACAGGGGAAACTCCCAGGATGGAATTCATGGGGAAAACAAAACTCCCCGGATGGAATTCATGGGGAAAATTCTCAGGATGGAGCTCACAGGGGAGACTCCTGGGATGGAGTTCAAGGAGAAAACTCCTGGGGTGGAGCTCACAGGGAAAATTCCTGGGGTGGAATTCATGGGGAAAACTCCTGGGATGGAATTCAGGGGAAAACTTCCAGAATGGAATTCATGGGGAAAACTCCTGGGATGGAGCTCACAGGGAAAATTCCTGGGATGAAGTTCAAGGGGAAAACTCCGGGGATGGAGCTCACGGGGGAGACTCCTGGGATGAAGTTCAAGGGGAAAACTCCTGGGATGGAGCTCACAGGGAAAATTCCTGGGATGGAGCTCACAGGAAAAATTCCTGGGATGGAGCTCATGGGGAAAACTCCTGGGACGGAGCTCACGGGGAAAACTCCGGGGATAAAGCTCACGGGGGAGAACTCCCGGTATGGAATTCATGGGGAAAACTCCTGGGATGGAGCTCACAGGGAAAATTCCTGGGGTGGAGTTCATGGGGAAACTCCTGGGATGGAATTCACAGGGAAACTCCCAGGATGGAGCTCACAGGGAGCAGGAGAGCAGAAAACCCGGAGCAAACAACGGCTGCAAATTTGCAGCTCAATAATTAAACCCTTGACCGAGACGAGGCCGTTTCCCCTCAAATCCGGACCCTCCGGACACCCCAGGCTCAGGATCACTCCAGGCTCCCTCCCACAGGTGTTTAAACCCCGTGTTTGGTGAAGATACTTTTTGGGAGGGGGAATTAGATCAAAAGTTCATTAAAGGGGAAAAAAAAAAAAAATGAAATAACAAAACCCCACTTAATCACCAGGACAAAAGAATTCCCATTTTTCCAGCCCCGGCTTTAGCCGCCGAGGCTGAGCAGAATAAGCTGCTTACTGTTAAACCAGGGGTGTCTTTTGTTCAGGCTGTTCTCGAACACAAAACTTCATTTTTTGAGTTTTTTTAAGGGGGGAAATTCATCAGAAAAACAGATTTGCTTTGACTCCGAGGATCAATTGTTCCTGGGAGGATCAAGCTGGAGCGACAGATTTGGGGGGAAAAATGCTGGGGAAGATTTGATTAAAAAAAAAAATAAACAAAAAACCAACAAACTCATCACGATTCCGCTAAAATTCGGGAGAGAGCGAAAAAAACAACCTGGCAAAACTTCCCATGGACCGATTACCGCGATTTTCCAGAGCGGGTTTTTTTTTGGGAACAGGTGGCAAACATAAAGCTGGGAATGCTCTGATCCCTTCCCCATCCAGCTGCTCGCTCGGGCGCGGAGCTCGGCGGGAACCCCCTGTGCCCTGAGCATCCCCAGAGCTCCCGGGACTCTGTTCCATTTTCCCTCGGAAAAAATTCCATTTTCACTTGGAAAAAAATTTGATTTTCCCTTGGAAAAAAATTCCATTTTCCCTTGGCAAAAAATCTGATTTTCCCTTGGAAAAAATTCCATTTTCCATTGGAACGGGAACCCCCCCGGTGTCCCGAGCATCCCCAGAGCTCCTGGGACTCTGATTCCGTTTTCCCTTGGCAAAAAATTCCATTTTCACTTGGAAAAAAATTCGATTTTCCCTTGGGATAAAATTTCATTTTCCCTTGGAAAAAAATTCCACTTTCCCTTGGAAAAAAATTCGATTTTCCCTTGGANCCTGCACCCCAAACATCTCCAGAGCTCCT
>VYZT01016448.1:0-16142 GCA_013400735.1 Pomatostomus ruficeps
GCTATTGGTGTTTGAGACATACACGAGCTCCCGTATCTTTGGGCTTCTACACATGGAAATAGCCAGATAACACAAAAGACACTCCTGTCTGTCAGACATGCTAGAATCTCTCCAAGAGGGATGTTTAAGGTGTTAAGTGGCACCACTTGAATCCAGGCTTCCCAGATGAGAACCGTTTCTCTGTCAGTCTGGGAAAAGGCAGGGTACAGTCATTTCTAAGGAACATGACTCCAAGAGCTGGATGCTTCCTAGTTGCTACTGAACACAATAAGCAAGTCCTTGGAGCCCCAATCTGCGGGCTGAAGGAAGGCATGGGAGTACACATATTATGGGAAATAACATAGTGTGATGGCCACGTACTGTCTCCTGTGCTGGTGCTGTCTAGCAGGGAGTCCACTGAGCTCAAAGTCAGAAGCCCACAGGGCAGAGAAGGGGTCTGGCCAAGTCTGGACTAGCTCAGCTTCTCATTGTTAAAATCATGCTAAAACTCTCAATCCAAACCAGCCTTTACTTTTCGTGGCAAGCTGATGTGCTGACAGTAGTTTTTGCTTTGTAGGTAACCTGACCATGACATTAGACATCCATTTGCATCAGGAGAGGGAGGGGAGAAATGCTCTGAGGTGCCTTTGAAGATTTGAACTCTAAGCCTGGACCAGTGGACTCAGCTGGAGAAATCTCAAAAATGGGCTCTAGACAGAACACACAGAAAAGACTTCCTAGGTCTCTAGAGAAAACTAAGATGATTTTCAAAGAGTGATTATTTCCATTCTGTCTAAGACACTCATCTTAAAAGGACATGAATCTGTCCTTGGAGATGCGTTTCCCTCTCCCCACTGTCTAGAGAGGAGGCCCGGCTGCTGGAGGAGCTTCTGACTCCATGGACATGGTAGCACAGTCAGCCCTAGGAATTCTTCCCCAAGGTTTGGAACAATGCTTTTCAGACCCAGCAGCAAATGTTGCAGCTGCACAAGAGATCCACGACTTGAACAGATGGATCACAAGCACCATCAGTCTGCGTGACCACCACTGCATGCATGGGCCAGGGCTGCTCACCCCAGAGAGTAAAATGGATTTGAGAGAAAACTGAGCTGGGCCAGGGACAGTGTCCCCAGTGCCAGAGGGTATCTATCCCCAGCCCAGGAGTGGTAAGACACTGTCATATTTCCCATCCATCACTTAATTCTGCAGCAACTCACAGGCCTCCATAGTAACAATGCCTGCTGCAAAAACAGCAGCATTCCCACGCCAGCTCGGCTGGAGCTGTCTCTGCATGAACACACTCTGCTTCTGTGCATACTGAATGGATTTAGTTCTCTGCCTACAGCTCCACTGCCCAGAGAAACATTTACTTGACTGATTAGCCTTTTCCTTGTGAATGCCTAAGAGCACACTGAGGTTCAATACAGGCTTTTGCTATTGGAATTCACTTGGCAATTTTTTTCTTTTCCACAAGCCTCCCTAGACCAATACACTCAGCTCTGCCCCCAACACCAAAATCTCAGCTACATGGTGTGACTGGTCCCAGGACAGATGACATGATTTCTTTTTGTTCACTGGGGACAACTCAACACTCCTAAACAAAAGGCAGGTGCTGAGGAGTGACTGCAGGGGCTTTAGATGGCTAAAGGTATTTAATACATTTAAGGGATTTTTTTTTGTACAGGCTTCTGTATGTCTTCATTCCTAAGGAAAAAATACATTAAATCAGGACACTGCATGAGCATTTGGCTGGGGCCAGAGTTTAATCAAAGTTTTCTCCCCACATGCTAAAAGCTTAATTGGGCATGCACAATCACAGCATTTGAACGGTGGGGAGTTTTCTTACTAGATTGTTTCTATAGGCTCAACACAAGGGATCTTGAAAACTGCCCTCCTGCTAGGAGTAGCCATGTCCCACAGTGTGTATACCATGTGCCATTTCTGAACATCAGAAATTAGTTCCAGCAAACCTTTGTGGAGCAGGAGTGCTGTGAATTGTTGGTATGCAGGAGCACAGAGAGAAGGTGAAAACACTTTAAACTGGAATCTGGGGTGTAAGGAAGACAGCATGCTTAGCAGGTTTTTTATTTTTTCTCTGTTAAATCACTTTACATTTTGCAGTACTTAATAAGAAAGCATCAGCTCAATAGCCTTTTATTCTTATTACCTACCTCTCTCAATAACCCACTTTGACTGTGGGGGGGAAATAACCCCAAATGATGGAGCTGTGTGCTTGGTACAAACTCACCCTGACAGCACCTGGGAAAACACAGCTTTCTTTACCTTCCTTCACAGTCAACACTTCTGACCCCTTGAAAGCTTAACAAGGCCCTGCTTTCCACTCTGCAAATCCTTGGGGACTCTAGTGCATGTGGAAGGGAATAGGCACACATAATTTCTGTGGTCTCCAGCTGCACCTCAAAAACACAAGTGTAACTTGAGAAGTCTATATCTGCCCCTCCTTTTGGTCCTCAAAATCAGTCATATATACAGCTCCTAAGAAAATGTTCTCCACTTTGCTCTCTGTGGGAAATTCTATGATCACCAAAGCAGCTCTGCTGCTTTTTTTGGATGAAAGGAGAGGGGGCATGACTGCTCTCATCCTCTACTCTCACGAAAAGACCCAGCATACAGGGCTTGACCATCACTTCTCTTTATAGTTCAGATGCTTCTGTCTGACCACCATCAGTTGAATCGGTATGAACCAACTGATCAGGAATATCATCCAGCTAACTTGCCTCTCCGCAGTACCCACCAATGATGTGCTTGCTGTCTTCTGTCCTACTTAAAAGATGCTGGAAGTCTCAGTACCAACACGTGTGTGACAGCTTACAGGGAGTGCTTGCAGCTCAGCAGACATCTGCTTTCTGGAGCTGCCCATGTGGATTGCATACTGCACACAAATGGTAACAGGAAAGTACAAGTCCAAGTGTTTTGCTTCTTTTCTACATCAAACATTAAGTTTGGAAAAATGGATAGATGTTCTGTGTATGAGGGACTGACTTAGTGAGCAGAAAAACAAGTGAGAAACCACGCACACCCTGAATACAGGGTGTACATTTGGGTCAACAAGAAGCTTCTATGATTCCCATGTTGTTGTTCAGACTCTTGGGCTAGAACATTGTGTTGCTAATAAATATTTATACCTTCAGTCTCCCTGCCCTGGGAACAGAAAATCCTATGTTGTTGGCAGATTCCCTCTGCCTCAAACTGTACCATGCCAGTTATTCCTGAGAAATCTGGCTGTAGGCAGAAAGCTTCTGGGGAGGGGACTCTGATGTGCACAGGCAGGTATGTAAAATCTCAGTGTGTTTTGGACAGCAGACCTCTGTAGCCTCTACATATCACTACAATATAGACATAAAATATCTATGAACATAAAGTGCCTAAAAACCACACCAGGAACAAAATGATTGGGAACCAAGATGTGCATAGTTTGATGTCTATGTAAGAAACAGCATAAAGGAAAGGATCAAATTTATAGGGGTTCAGATTTATAGGGGAACAATCCAAACCCAACATATAGATGAACAATGGTCAGTAATAATGGCATATTTGGCAAGAGAAAGGAAAGCATCACAGGGTGATGTACAACAGGAACGGAACCAGAAAGCCTCACAAAAGACTCTCGCATGCTTTCTTCCTCAGGCTTCAGCTTAAGGAGTTTTAGAGCCCATTTCTTCAAGGGAGATGTAAGTCTCATCAGTCCTATGGATGAAAGGTGGAAGCTACAACCACCCCAGAACACTAGAAGAATAGGGTTGCTTGGAGAAGAAAGGGGAAGACTAAGGATGGATATAATAGCTGTCTTCAGTTATGGAAAGGGCTGCCAGAGGGAAAAAGACAAGTATTTTTTTCATGTTTCTGATCATAAGAAATTATTATCTTATATTGCAGCAGGGCTACTAGAAAACTGTAGAGGTAAGGCAGAGGAGCTGTACATTTGCCTGATGAAGTTGTGGAATTGTTGTTGCAAAACCAAGTTAGATACTGATGTCACACAGAAAGTCAACAGAGCCGATCTGGTTTTCAGGCAGACTGATCCTGATTTGGTGCAAACTGTGAAGATCCCTGGTCTTTTTAGGTCCTTTTCCCCCATCTGTTTTGAAAGGAGAAGAACTTGCTTCTAGGCCAGACTTATTTAGTCAGAACACCAGTCTATCCTGGAAGAGAGGTCCTCCAAATTTCCCTACCCACTGCCAAGGACCATGGCTGACCTCCAGCTTCTCTCTGGGTCAGCTGAAGAAAACAATCTTTTTCCGAAGTCTCACATGTTGAAGGAACTCCAGAATCACACGGGGTCCAGAGCAGAAGGCTCCTGGGAAGACATGATTGTCACTTTTCAACACCATGTGCACTCTGTCAGATCCAGAGCAGTAACTGTTCATCTCAGCATCCTCACCCTCCCTGTTCCAAAGTCAAAATAAATGGTATTTTGGCAATACAGTGACTGATGTACTGAAAAACATTCTGATAGCTACTGACTCAGTTTCAATGAAGCAATAAACAACAACTGTTTATTGACTTTCTACTAGCTCTGCCAATGCACCGCTTACAACATTGCTGTTTTTCTTTTCTGAGCGACTACTGAACAGATCTTGTTTACCAAATTAGGCCTGCAATATCCACTACAAGATCCAGATTTTGAACCTGATTAGTTTATAATTGTAAGACAAATTGGTATTTGAAACCATTTTATTTCAGCAACTGAGAAGCCAGCAGTGTTAATATTGCTGCATGATTAAAACCTCTAGTCTTATTAATTAAACTGAACCAGAATGTCACTAAAATGACTTTGCTGTGTACACCTGCAGTTGGGGTAGCACAAGTCACTGACAGGTAACCAGGAGTTCAGACCATTGCTGTGCTTCCAAAGAGGGCAGAAGAGAAGTGCTAGTCTCCCTGTGGGTGCCACAGTGCCTGTGCTGAAATGCTCCCTTGGATCCCTCGTCACAAAATGCAGCAAACAGAAAGGCATAAGCTGTGGAAAGGGAACCAGATGTTTCAGTGGTCTGTTTTCCTAATCAAAAATGACATTTGCAGCACAGGGAAGAAACTCTTTTTTTCAGATGATGATGTATGACTAATCCTGGGAGTCTACAGTAGCAGAGGAAGCACCAATTCAGTAACTAGACCAAATACTTTGGGAAAGCATTTGAGGGACAAAGAAGAAAAACGGGAGCAATTACATGATTTCTGTTAGATTTCCCTCTGAGAAACCAGCAGCACAAGCAGCCCCTGGTTCTCTCCTTTCAATCATGATAGAGTATATTTAACAACGTATTTCCCTCCAGGCTCTTCTCACACACATAAGCCATCTCTCTTATCACATGCATTTATAAGTTGGGTATCTTGTGCTAGCTTTACATGACTTAAATTGGATCATTAACATTGCAAATTAGAGAAATGCCACACTGCACTCCCTACTGCCTGCAGCACTTGCCAAGTGGCTGGCATGAAATAGCTATTTAAAATCAGCTATTAACTGAGGTATGTTTTCAGGATGATTCAGTATCATAATAATTCCTTCCTTGTAAAGGATATATACGTGAAGATATTACACCTTTCCTTTCTTACCTCTGATCATACAGCCACAGCTCTGAGGTGTAATGTGAGTATCCAAGGTGCTAAAGCATCACAGATTCCTTGGTAGCTATTGTAAGAGTCAGTTTAGCAACTGGCATCCATCCAAACCAGGATCATAAAAAACCCCACACAACCTTATAACTGCATTTTAAACTTCAACTCTTGAGGGGAGGATACCCTTAAAATGATTAAAAAATTGAGCAACATGTCAGAGCCAAGGTCACATTGTGTTTGGAGGAAAGAGGCATGAACAGGAACCCAAGCCCTTAGCTGCACATTCCAGCTGAAACCCATGGAAAACTGCATGGCCCTAGTGCTGCCTGCAAGGGACCATGGCAGGTTCTTGTAGTGACTAAATTCATGCCCACTGATTACTGTTGAGAGCTTATTTCAGGTCTGTGTCCTGTCTTTACTTCTTCAAGGCTTTAAGAAGGCCTTGCCAAGAGGAACAGTCTGTTTTCAAAGAGAGAGCTGTTTTCCACCTCAAATGAAGACTTTGACAGACTCTCCTGCGTGGTGGAGGGGAACTGTGCTTCCTTCCCATGGACAACCCTAACACCTAGAGAAACTAGCTCAGGAAGTGCAAGACAAATAGAGCCATCATTACTGAAATGACGTGATTGTTAGCATATATAGAGTGGTTTATGGATCCTCTCCACGTGCAGCTAGGCTGTCCCAGCTGTACATGAATGACAAAATCAAAGTTTGGCTGAAGGAAAAACTAGGAATTTTGGTTGGTTCTAGCAGATACTGCCCAAGCGATATATTCTGACAAAAAAAAAAGACATGTTGCAATACAAATGACAGGAGGAGAGTCCTGTTGCAGTGATGTTAGTTCCCATCAATGTCCTGGAGATTGGATAATTCCTTCCACAGGCCATTGACTGGATCCAGCATGACAAGTATGATGTTATTAAGCTTTCAGAGCCTCTGGCTGTAAAAACAATACCTGGAAAAGGCGGGGTGGCTCCACAGCCACACCTTTCAATAGACCAAGGGCTCTAATCAGTGGTTCAATGTCACAGCTATTACTAGCATAAATCTGGGGTCACTTGTTCTTTTCCAGTTGGTTTGGGTTTTGATTTTGTTTTTGTAAGGCAGCCGATTTTAACATGTGCAACTTCCATACAAGTGTGATGAATGAGGTCTTGCTTTTCGCTTCTGGAATACCCCTGGCACCTTTAATCTGATCCTTCAGATCCTTTTCTGAGCTGTTAGAGTGCTTCTTCTGTTCACTCCTTCTTCAATAATTTTTCATCCTGCCTCTCTCTTGCACCTGGTAAATCTCCCTTCTTCCAGACAGCAAGGGTGTCTGGCCCTGCAGGCTCTGGGGCTGTGGTCTCAGCCCAGGGAAGGAAAAAGGCTGTAAGCAGGATACAAATACAAACGAAGCGCTGAAGAAGCACTGTGGGGACCCACCACTCTGGAATGGAGGGTCTCCAGGGAAGCAATCATGGCACCAAGCCTGGGAGAGTTCAAGAAGAATTTGGACATGTCGAGCACATGGTGTAACTTCTGGGATTGTCTTGAGCAGATCCAGGAGCTGGACACGATGATCCTTGTGGGTCCCTACCAACTCAGAATGTTCTGTGATTCAAGAGATTTATCAGGAACTATAATGGATGCCCAGTGGCATTTTAAAACTCTCTAATAAATCTAAAAAACACAGACTTTTCCAACACAACTCTGAAGATGCACAGGTGCCCAGGGCTCATGCACCAAGCACATCTGCCACACTACAGACAGGTGGGGATCTCAGTGGTGGACACCAGCTTAGCCTGGACAGAGCAGAGACTCTGACACAGCCTGTGCTGTTGCTGCCCTCAGAAAATTGCTGGGAAAAACACCTGAGAGTTCACTTGTCCATCCTGCAAAGGTGGATCCCAGCTACAAAAATTTGCCAGTTTCTCTGCACTAGTAGAGCAAACAAAGCCACTAAGCTCAGAGCAGCAGCCCTTTTCTCTTTAGTGTTTTCAACTTGTCCCGAGAGACAGAGAGCTCAACCATCACATTTCCATATTTATAAGGAGAGAGTTTCTGTTTAGCCAAGCTTGCGACAGAAATAACCCTGCAAACAGCAGCAGGAGCAGCAGCACGGCAAACACATCTGAGGGGCAGGGATATGAAAGCCAGGGGAGATCTCAAGGCGCTCCCTACCTTGGCATGGCTTTCCAGCCCTGCCTGAGAAATTCTGAGGGCACAAATCATTTCAGCTTCTAAAAAAAGAGCTTGCCTCACCCCCGCCCCACACGCCTGCATCTCTGTGACTAATTAGCATCTGGAGGGATACAGATTCTCTTCTGATAAAGCAATGTTTGGCTCCCTTCTCCCCTGACACATTTGTATTAGAAATATCCTCATTATGTGACTAATCAGGAAAGCTGAGACAAAGGCACAGAAGCCGACTTAAAGGGAAATCACTACATTTTATAAAAGCAGCTTATAAATTATTCTGTCTCCAAAGGGCAGGGATATTTCCTCCCCTCCCAGTACAGAAAAAAAAGTGCAAAATTGAGGTTCCTGAAGAAAAATCCATTTTTATTACCAGAAGTGGTGGCCTCTATAATTTCCACTATTTACTGAGCTTGCTTCCAATTCCCTTGGTTACTGCAGGGTTGCAGTTTGTGCACTGCAAAGGTCCTGGAGAGCCTGCCAGCCCTGTGCTGCCCACAGGGGCTGGGCTCAGCAAGATGCCCGACAGCTGCACTGCTGCCCAACACTGTGGATGGGAAGTGACAAAGCTGGTTAGCAGTTTATCACATTGAATTTAAAAGTCAACAGCACATAAAACATCAGCCACATCCCTGGCCATCCCTTGACAGGGTCTGAAGATATTTTAGCTACATCTTTCATGTAGCACAGCTGGCTGAGCGAAGACCAGAGCGTATTGCGGTAATCTATGCTTGGCAAAAGGTGTCTAAAATAAAGGCAGGCAGACACCATTTAGCAGAAGCAGAAGAACTTTATAAAGGAATTTATTTCCCTTCCACGCTCCCTGGAATGGAGCTGGTGTCCATCCAGCTCCAGCCTGTCTCCTTTACCTCCTGTTGACAGCACCAGAAAGAGGTATCAGGCCAGACAGCTTCCGCCTCACGTCTTTCAGGGCAGCCCCTTTAAAACCAAGCCATCTGTCCCCGGCACCCTTTGAGGAGCTGCAGCAGATTGTGGAGCATGGGAAGATGCACTGCATGATGCGGAAACAGGAGGTCGAGGAATCTCATTGCACGCACAAAAACCCAAACCAGAGCCCTGCCTGAGCTGGGAATGGAGATGGAAAGGTGAGCACACCATCAGTGTTCCCTGGGACAGGCTCAGTCACACACACAGGCCCTTGCTCTTTATTCAGCTCCGTCTGGGCTGCTGCTCCTTCTGCGGAGCCCCAAGGCCCTGTGCTGGCCCTCCCAAAGACTCTGCTGGAAGGCAGACTGCTGTGAGCCACGGGGTGGGGTTTGCCTGCTTTTCTCTCAAGTGTGACTGCCCAAATCTTTGCATTATGAGAGTTTTTCTCAGTTGCCAAATGTCTCTTTGGCAGTGCCAAATGCACTCTTTGGGATGCAATTCTGCACTTTGAACATTTCTCTTAGCCTAATTAGAAATATTTTCCATATTTATATATAATTCTAAAAAAACCTGCCTTTTTCCTTTTTCTTTTGTTGAGGTGGGGTGCTGGGAACACATTTGGTCACCCTGAGCCCTCCCCTCTAAGTGCTATCCCTCTCCGCAAGCGTAGCCCAAGGCTGAGGCTGATGAGGGCAGGGGAACTAGCAGGAGGTGAGCATGGAGGAAAAGCAGGATCTGGTAGTAGGACTAGAACTAGCTGGAGAAGGTGATGGAAGAAAGAGACTGGATGGATAACTGGATAGCCAGGAGGGAAAGAAGAACAGCTGAATGATGTTCCTAGAAGAACAGGTCCAAGAAGAGAAGGAAGAGACAGAACAGGGACAGTGAAAGGCGCCCATGGTGAAAAGCGCTGGAGGACACAGCTGTCAGACATCACTGATACGATGTACCCTCCCAGGCAGTGCTCTGCCTGGGCTCACAGATGTGAAGGACAACATCTGACCATTGCTGTTACTTCTCTAGGTGATCCCAGGCTACCCTTGAGTGAAGCTCCAGAAGCCTTCTGGCAATGAACGGATTTAGGAATCTGACTGTCTCTGTGATCTGAACACAGCTAAGGCTGGTGGCATGTAGCAATGTGCGCAGACAGAGCCCAGAGCCATGCTGGTGATGCTGTGACAGGCCATGTTGGGGTTATCTTATAGTCTATTTTTCTCCTTTAAAACTGCAGGCAACTCACATTAGAAGAAAATAACAGGGCTAATTTTCCAAGCTCTCAAATACAGCTACTGCAGCCTAATTTGAGCCCCTGCAGCCTACGTGCTACAACACAGCCTGTAATGACATACTCATGTAAACCCTTTCCCTTGGCAGTTCAGCATGGACCTATGATGGAGATGAATCAGGGTTACACAACGAATGAACAGAAATGCAAGTTTGTGGTTTCTTGCAGAAGCTGCAAGTAATGTAGGGAAAAGGCGAGCACAGTGCAGAGACAGAAAGACAATTTTGTGATTATACAATGCAGAGCTGTCCTAGAGAACTGGGACCCTTATACTCTTACAAGTAATGTGCCAAGTCTCTAAAACCAGATTTCCCACATAAGGTCACTAATAAGGTCTCCCCTACTTTGCTGGAATACTGGATCAGAGCCCTGCAGAGTGATATGATGAGTACTTACAAATGCTACCAAAACTGAGTGAGAGTTGCACTTTGTGCAGGTGAAAAGATGTGAATCAGAAGTTGGGGGGAAAGACTCAGGTAATAGGTATCTTACACTGAAAACCCCAAATGAATTTTTGGCCTTAGATGGTCTGTCTCAAGCCCTTATCTGTGCAGTCACAAGATCATGAGAGAGGGAAGGTATTTTGAAAAGACTAGGGGCACTTGGTAATTTCTGGCATTTCTAATCCATCCCTTCACCTAGCAGCAGGGCTGCAGAGATGAACAAGGACTTTGTGAAGTGCTCAGATGCTATCTGTCATGCCAAATGCCATAAAGGAGTCCATAAAATGTCTTTCTAGGCTATCAGGGGAGTTTTGTTCTTATGCCTTTCTTCATCTTGTGTGTGCGTGGCTCTGACATGTCTTTCTGTACCTGAACTGTCTTTCCAGAATGTCTTCATGCTCTTTGCTCAGTTAATTTTCTCACAAACTTACTCCTTTTCCATTATCATCCAAACTACTGCAATTCAGGGAGACAGACAATGCTTCAATTATGTCACACATCCATGATCAATGTAAAGAGTCACTTCTCTACCAACCTGCCCTTCCCTCTATCTTGAAAGTGTACCTGCAAGCTCCCTGACAGCATCACCCTGCTGCATGTGCAGCCATTCTTCACCAAAAAACTGGGAGAGTGGAAGACCTCAGTGAAGTAAGAGCTACTGAAGTAAGGAACTATTATAAGAAATGAGAGCAGCAGCCTTAACCCTTACCTTGATCTTACCAAAGACTTGTACTCACCCCAGACAAGGGTGCATGCCCTGGGATGACCCAGCACTTGGAGAAGTTCTCTTTCCAGACCTGGTATTTAGAGGCCTGCCAGAGGTGCTGAAAAAAGAATGTCTATTGCTTCTCACACTGTTTATTTCTACTTTGGTATAGATCCCTGCATCCATTAGCCTGAGTCTTGTACCTATGGATCCACAAGCTGTAGGAATGGATTTGCAACTCACCCTCTTCCCCTTCACCCCACTGACTCAGCTTTGGGATTAGTGTCATTCAGTCTCACTAAGTCCTTAATACCTTGTGTTTTGGAGCTGGAGTTCAAGCATCTGCTAACCTTTTATCTCTTGTTTCCCACCTCTTTGATTGCTCTCCTCCTCGCAGCATGCCTCCAATGTGCCGCTTCAAGAAGAAACAATCTCAGTATTTTCACCATTTTTTTCTTTCTTTTTACAGATGCTCAAATTCTTCCTGATTCCAAAATAATGTTTTTAGGATGGCTGAGCAGAAACACACACCATGTTCCAGGCAACACGCTACTGATCTAGAATAGCTTCACAGATTTTTGTCTGCATTTTGATCTCCCTGAACTTTTGTTTGTCTTTATGTCACTATCACCACACTGCACAGCTGGCTTCATTCCTGTTCCCTGCAGTGATGTTAAGTTTTTCTCCCCTGTGTCTCAGCTTTTCTACCTTCCTTTTAATCTTGCATAGTGTTTTTGCAGGAGAGGTCTGAATCATTTTCCCCTGTTTAGTATTTGGGAAAACTGAGATCTAGAGAAATGAAGCTGCCAAACACAAGAGCAGGAGAATTGGGTCCTCCTCCAGGGTTCTGTCCCCTGCAACAAGAGCATCTTCATACAGTCAGTTCTACTGAACACATTAGAGAGCTTGCACAAGAAAGCAATGAGGACCAATATTACACCCCAAACTACACTGCAGGGGAAAGAAAAGTGGTTAGGAGCTGCAGTTCCAGCACTCTATTACAGTCCAGAAATATGATCCCTTCCTGCAAGAATTTAAATGAAGAAGAAAATTACATAAATCACCAGTCTCACATGCCAGACCATTCATCAGATGTTTTAAATGTTGGTGTCAGTATACAGGCTTGTGTCTCCATCCTATTATCCTCCTTTTCCAGCAAATTGTTTTTCCTGAATTAGCTTGTGAATGTCTTCATGCTCTTTGCTCAGTTAATTTTCTCATGAACTCTCCCTCTCCTATTATCATCCAAACCACTGTAATTCACAGAGAGAGCCATGTTTCAATTATGCCACACATCCCTGATCAATGTGAACAGTCACCTCTCCACCAATCTGTCATTTCTGACAATTTCTTCTCCTGATGGGTCTCGCTCATATAAGGAGCTTGGAACTAAAAAGGGGAAGAGCAACATGTGATCCTAAAAAGGAAATAAAAAATGTGCATCTTTCCTCTTAAGGTACCTTCTCAGTTTTAAGTCTGGAGCTGTTCAGAGTGTGTATGGAAAAATGGAGACTAGAAAAAGAAGTAACA
This sequence comes from Pomatostomus ruficeps, assembly GCA_013400735.1. Lineage (NCBI taxonomy): Eukaryota > Metazoa > Chordata > Aves > Passeriformes > Timaliidae > Pomatostomus > Pomatostomus ruficeps. Next base: position 12,590 of record VYZT01016448.1, read on the forward strand.
AAATGTTAAGAATGGGAATTTTGGGGGTTTCAGTTTGGTTTCTAAGCTGCCAATAGAATTAATACAAGGGGAAGCATTAGGAAGACCTTTCACCATCACTGAAGCCTTTTAGCTTAATAAGGATAGCTTAGACAACACATTCAGATACAGGAGAGATGGCTCACATAAAATTTCTAAAAGAAAGGTCCCCTGAGCCTGGTTCTATCTGTGTGTCTTCACAGCTTTCAATTAACACCGCAGGTAGGCACAGAAACACTTTCAGCTCATTATTCTCTTTTCAAATAGTGGTGGACATAAGATATTTAGCTGAAACAGCCCTTTGTAGATCTTTTAAATTCCATTATCATTAAGAAGACAGGTATCCAAAAGATATATTGTTTTCCTTACCTAATAGTTTCATCTTCTGCGGGATAGAGGCAGCTTTGTGCATTAATTTAAGGTTTGCAACATCTGTGCTGCTGGAAAAATCTATCTGAAATGTAAATCTTCAGAGCAATGATGGATTGAAGCTGAACTCAGGCACTTGACTTATGGAGGCATAAATAGGAACATTACTGGATCAAATATTCATCAGCCTCCCAATGAAATAAAAAATGGTAAATAAATCAAAGTATCTCTGGGCGATCATTCTCATTATCTGGCTATACAACATAATCAGACAATCACTAAAGAAAGCTTGTCATTAGCTGTTAATTGAAGGCACTTTCAGAAAGTGCTGCTTAAGCCTTGAAAGATTGACTGTCTTTCCAACCACTACCTAATGTGTATGTTGGAGCTGTATTATAAAGCAGTCTCATTAGGTCCCTGCCTCCAGCGCCACAGCTCAGAGAGAGCTTCTGATGCTTTACATGAAATTCACGTTTGAAACAGCTCATCTACATACAGCCTAACCCCTGGGCACATCTTCAGCAGACTTTACTGCATACATATCTATCTAAGCTGACGCTCATGTTGTAGAAACACAAGATACCTAAGTGCATTGTAATGACATTCAAAAGAGGCAGCAGCGTCCTGGCCCACGGTGATATACAATCATACGATGTGCCAACAACACACATCCTAACGATCAGCCTGTAAGCTGAGAGCAGCTACCTCAGGACATGATTTTAGGCTTGCTTGCTCTTTACTGCTCTTTCAAGTACCTTCCTTTGTTCTTACCATCTTCTTCTCCCTATTTCCAGACCTTTTATTTTCACTCACTAATGGGAGCCTGCTAGTGCTGAAGAGGGTCTCCTGTTGAGATAATAATTCCTAGATGAGACACCATACTTCCCACGAAGCAGCCAGCCTCTACCTACCTGTAACATGCTCTAACCTGACAAAACGTGAAGGCTTTCAATTTACTTCAAAGTGGATACACTTCCATTTAAACTTTTCTCTGCCTCTACAATTGTTGAAGTAAAAATCCATCTTGTACCTACTTTACTTCCAAAGCAGTGTTTTCAATCTAAGTTACATGGCCATCTATGATAACTTGAAATTGAGCATCATCACAAGAGCTGGTGCAAACTGCCTGCAGAACCCCTGTGTTTAATTGTGGGGCCATCCTGAGATGGCACACAGGGAGCCTGAGCACAACAGAACAGGGTCACAGAAAATAAAACAGGATCATGGCCAGAAAACACCCAAAACAAGTCAAGTGACTCACCTATACTAGAGAGATCAACACTCTAATTGTAATCTGAGCTTCGTATAGAAAAGGCATTAAGCTGTTAGAGAACATCCAAAGGAGGGCCACAAGGATAGTGCAAGTCTGGAGGAGAAAGCTTTATGAGGAGTGGCTGAGGTCACTTAGTCTGTTCAGCCTGGAGAGGAGGAGACTGAGGAGGGAGAGCTCATCATAGTCTACAACTTCCTCACGAGGGGAAGCAGAGGGGAGGAATTCATATCTTCTCTGTGGTGCCCAGTGACAGGACCAGAGGGAATGGCCTGAAGCTGTGTCATAAGAGGTTTAGGCTAGATATCAGGAAAAAAATGTTCACCCAGAGGGTGGCTGAGCACTGGGAAAGGCTCCCCAGGGAAGTAGTCATGGCCCCACGCCTGATTTCAAGAAGTGTTTGGACAGTGCTCTCAAGCACACGGTGTGATTGTTGGGATGACCTGTGAATGGCCAGGAGCTGGATTCGATGATGCCTCTGGTTCTCTTCCAGCTCAGCTTATTCTATGATCCAGTTTGCACAGTCACTAGAATAATGCAAAGAATGACACTAAGATTGTACTATGATTAATCACAGGATAGCGGTGTGCATCTCCCCTGTCTTTGTTTTTTATGCTTCCACTTCTGCAGTAGTTGCAAATATTTGAGGTAGAGCAATAGGCAACACTGAGCATACACCTGTTCTTACACAGAGATGTAATCCATTCAAATTTCCCATCTCAATAATTTTAGGGCTGTTCTGCTCTTACACTATGTAAAATCCCAGCAGAATTGTTTTGATCAGAAATTAGTATTAAATAGCACAAACAGTACAGTTTGGGGCCATCTACCTCAACTCCTCCAAGGGCTTTTCAGATAAAACTACTCCCCCAACATTTTTTAAGGGGGCAGGGTTCAGGGAATTTGTGACTGACTGCTTTTGAAGCTTCCAAAACCACCTGTATGGCTGAACTCCAGTTTGAGCTGCTAGTTCTCAGGTCTAGCTTTTACATAAGGCAAATTACAAAGGTAGCTGCCTCCTGCCATCATGCCCATGATAACCCTGAGCTGTTGACAGTAACCCCTGCACAAAGAAACAATGTGTGGTATCTTAATTACACATTAATAAATGCCAAACATCTTAATTTACAACCATGCCCAGCATGCTGTACCCCAACACTCACATAAACATTTTGGCAATTGTTCTTTCCATTGCACAGGTGGGTATCCATTGCATTAGCACACCATGTTTTAACTCAGACATGAAAAGTACTCCAAGTAGAACAGGAGCTTGTACTGTGGTTTGTGCAGAGCCAAGATGTATCTCACAAAAGTGTGGCTGTGTGGAGAGTACAGATGCTGAAGTTGCATTCTCCCCTCACTTCAGTTTAACTCCTCACTGTCTCTACTCCCTGACATAGCCAGAAATTGCTGCACTGAACAGCTTTTCCTGAGGCTGTATGTTGCCCTGACTTTGCAGTGTTCAGTGTTTTCTTGTTAGATTCTCTCTCATGGCCATGACTTGTTTTCTCTCTATTATCTATGTTTTCCTAAATTGTATCTGTGTTTACGAATTCCGGTATACCGGATGGAGAAATATGATTGACAAATACTTTGACCAAGTGGATTATAGGAGGTGGTGATTTCTACCTCCAATCCACGGTGATGTGTGAAAACATATAAATAAAGTCGGAGGGCTCTGCCCTCTCTCTTCCTGCTCTCTCTCCTGCTGCGTCTGTGTGTGTGTTCTTGTGTGGCTCTCCTTCAGGCCCTCGGCCTAGCAGGCCTGCCTGGGGAGTGCCATATCTGGCGCCCAACGTGGGGCTCGAACCCACGACCCTGGGATTAAGAGTCTCATGCTCTACCGACTGAGCTAGCCGGGCGCGGGTATGCTTGCGTATCCACAGATACTGGGGT
>VYZT01016448.1:16298-33047 GCA_013400735.1 Pomatostomus ruficeps
TCTCATGGCCATGACTTGTTTTCTCTCTATTATCTATGTTTTCCTAAATTGTATCTGTGTTTACGAATTCCGGTATACCGGATGGAGAAATATGATTGACAAATACTTTGACCAAGTGGATTATAGGAGGTGGTGATTTCTACCTCCAATCCACGGTGATGTGTGAAAACATATAAATAAAGTCGGAGGGCTCTGCCCTCTCTCTTCCTGCTCTCTCTCCTGCTGCGTCTGTGTGTGTGTTCTTGTGTGGCTCTCCTTCAGGCCCTCGGCCTAGCAGGCCTGCCTGGGGAGTGCCATAGCTGTACATTTCTTCTGAAATGATTATCATTTCCCAAAGGGTTCCAGAACTAGCCTAGGTCTTATACCAGCAATACAGTTTTCAGGAGGCAATTATCACAGTGAAGGTGTCTTAAGGGAGAAGAATGCAGCCCACTAAAAAGCAGCAAACAGGGCTTCTTACGGAGGCCCTGTCAGGAGGAACTCCCACTCCTTCTGTCACTGTGACCCCTTGAGACTTCTCTCTGCAGGTGATGGACAAAAAGAAGAGTTTGGAAAATCACTTTTCAGTCACATCCCCACAGAGAGCATGAACTAGCAGAGGCAGGTGAACACACTCTATGACAGGGACTCAAGTCAAGACCTCAGCTATTCAGACAAGACCATTACTACTAACACAAAGCATTCCCCCTTCCACCACAACCAACTGCCAGGCTGACAAGTCATTCACTCACAAATTGTGACATTTGCTTGTATAATGTTTTTGCATTTCCTCCATCAACGGCACAGTTCAGCTGGCAGCCAAGGCTGGCATGCTGCTTTTTCCTTGAAAGAGGAGGGATATGGCTTTTCAGGCAACATAGGCTGCCTTATCACATGATTACCTTCTCAAAGGCATGGTGCTCACCTGCCCAAAGAACCTGAGCAGCAGCTGCATCCCTGGAGGGAAAGAATAAAGTTGGGATCACACCACTCCTGGCATACACAAGCATCCCAGTGCTTACTGTTGGGACCACAACTGCACTGACTGGCCCTCAAAACCAGGACCCAGCTCTGTGAAGCCACCACAGCTGGGCTGTGCTGACTGACAGATGCTGCTGGCACAGCAAAGGGAGGGGGCTGGTGCATCTCATGTCATATTCAAGATGACTGTCACAAAACCACCACAGGTTAAAAAAACCAGACTCTGTAAGCATGAGACTCCTACATCTGTTTAAGTCTGTGAGGTAAGAGTCCACGTGGCTCTGCCATGTGCAGACTCATCCCTGCTTCAGAAGCAGGAGGTTAAATGTTACGTGAGCAAGCTTTGTATTTTATATGCAAACAATTACATGGTCCAAACATCTGCTCTTCTTCCTAATATAGCTTCCTCAGTTGGGGCAATGGAGGAAAGAAAATTTCAAGGTCTAGACCAAGTGTCTTTGACACAAATGCGCTCAGTAGCTCCCTTGTACAACCATTTTTAGCTGGCGGAACTTTGTATTTCTATTCAGAGCTTTCTAGCTGAGTGTGTTGCACCAGCATTGAAAATTAAGAAACAAAAGTATTGTTCCCCCTGTTTTCAGAAGAAAAAATTAAAAGGGAGGAGGGGCAGCACTTAGTTGCAGAATTACTGGACTGACACTATACTTACATTAGAATGAAAACAGCAAAGTCTTACTTGAGCCCTGTCAAGATACCAGGATCTAGGAACAACAAAAAAGCCCCACTAGGATGGAGGAAGCTGCTTTCATCCAGCTAGTGTGAGAACCATCTGTGAAGAAATTCACATACATTGTTGGAGTAACAATGCCACAGCTGTTCTCCATGAATTAAAAAGAAAGCCAAATCTAAAAGAATTGTGTGTGTGTTTCAGAAGTCAGTTAAAGAGACTCTCTTCCTTTTTATGGCATTTCAAAAAGGCATACAAGAAGGGAGATGCCACTGGCAAACTCCTGTTTTTTCTCTGGAAAAAATAGGAAAGCACATCACTTTAACCCAAAACTCATCACTGATCTTCTAAATTTCATAACCCAAGGAATTTCAGTTAATACACATTGTATTCACTAGCAAATAATTTGAAAACTGTATTACGGTATTGATCCCTGTGTGCTAAGTACACCTCAGAAACAAACTACAAATCCATTCAGAACTGAACACCCTGCAAACAGAGGTGGAAGTAAGCAGAACAAAGCAAAAGGCTCTTCAGCCTCTTCCCAGCAAATGAAGTGCTGACTTAGAGCTCTTCTAGCCAAGAGAAAGTTCTTCTATTGTTTCTCTTTATTTTAATGACTAGGGCAAGCCTCATGCAAACTGGCATCCATTCAAATCTTGTACGAGAACAAGATGTCAGTTTTAATGTCCTGCGCCCAAGCCAACCAATGTAATTCCTGAAGACCGCACTCAAACCATCTCCAATGGCATCTGAAATGCCCCTGGCTCCCAGTGCGGCGAGCAAATAAAAGAGTCTGTATTCAGACCGCTGGCTCCAGATGTCAATCTCAGCCAGTGTGATGACTTCTTTACAGCAGCCAGGACATGACAGATTTAGACAGTGAGCACTGTGAATCATTCTCTGGTCTCTTGAACTTGGATGCACATGGTCTGGACCCCTACCTACTCCTTTTCTGCTGTGTCAGCTGTGCCTTTGCCACTCTTGTTTCTGCATGAACACTGTGAGGAACCAGTGATAGCAGAAGGTGTGCCCCATAGTCTTTAATTAGTAGAGTCAGCAAAGCATTTTCATAAAACAGCAAATCTGGACCATCAGGATGCTACTCTGAATAAGGAAAGGGCTGAAAATCCAAGCACAGTTGTGGAAGACTCAAATTCTATATTACAGTTATTTTTCTTCCCTGTACAGAAATGTAATACCATTTTTTTTGCCTTGCAGATACCAAAAGCATGGCAAAGACTAATTAAATGTAGCCCTTTCAGGAACATTGACTAATAGATATTGGTAAGGCATAGATGAATTACTTTCCCTTGAGACCAGATTAATGTGGAAAAGTCTGGAAATGTTAAAAAATAATAAACATGAAAGCATGTAATAATTACTTTAATTTTTAAAAAAATTAAACAGTTCTGCTTTTAAGAATATGTCCTCTCAATCTCATGGACTCACAGAACATTACTGGATGTACAGGCTGTGTGGCACCATAAACTGTAACGATGAGGGCTACTGCTTCAGGCTAATAGTGTAATTTTCCACGGGGTGGTTTTAATTTACAATTCACTTATTGTATCTGGAAGTCTAATTGTAGCCAAGTACATTTTCAGGTTGTTCAAGGTATAATAAAGAACCAAATAGCTTAGAAAGGCAGCTTTAACTTTATAATTAGAAACATTTGCTATTTCAGGTGGCTTCTGCCTAGCATGTTTATAAGCTTCCCATTACATTTTCATCATGTTGTAAAAATAAATTATGACAACCATAGAGTGACTCACAGATACAATAAGAAAAGGGGAAGAGGAGCCTGGATAAATCTGAGACAGCAGAGCATCTGTATGTTCATAGGCAAAGCGTCTTCCAGTAGAAATATAGACAAGGAATACCTGCACTTGATTCCCAGGAAGGACCATTAAACACAAGGTGACAATGGCAATTGGTTCGCATTTCCCCACATATGAGATGGCAATAGTTTACCTGTTGATGTCAGAGAAATGTTGTGCATTGGCAGCCACCATCCCAGTGTAACCTGGTAGCTACTACCCACTGGAACAGCTAGAGATGCTTCTGCAACCACTCCATGACCCCTGCTAATACTGACACTCCAGACCCTCCAGTCCTGCTGGCAGCAATCCAGCCTTTTCTAGAAAAAGTCACTGGAGCAATCTGCAGTGATGGGGACAAGGCAGGCCATCCTGATGAGCCATGCAGACCCTCCAAGATACATTAACACATGAAACAGGAAGTTCACCATGCTGGAGCATAGCTAACACTGTTCCTTTGAAGCAACTTTGGTGAAATCAAGAGCAAAATTAGTAGCAGGCATGTTTCATAAACAGTATTTTTTGTATGGGTTCTGGTACGGCAGAATTCAGTCTTTACGAAAATCCGTGGTTTTCTGTCCAAAAAGTATTCTAATGACTCTTGGTTATTATTTTTGCTGAACTGGAAACAAATGTGGAAGGTTTTCTACTGTCTCATCAGTTCTCCAACTCCCTAATTTGTCTCCTTGTAGGAGGACTATGAAAAAGATGCTAGGAAAGACACAGAAAACAGCAGCTTAAATTTAAGAGGCACAGAGTCAGTTGTCTGAATGTTAGTGGAAGGGTCATAAATAAGTGGTTAAATGAGAAGATGAGTTTTCTTTAACTTCCAGGAATTTAAGACTTAACCCTTTGCTACTGATGTCCTAAAGTGGATATTAAAGACCAGGGATTGCTTTATTTTCTGCCCCATATCATTGTAAGCTATTTTTTCTGTTAAATGTACAAGGTTATAAGTGCCATCCCACAATATACAAGTAAAAACCAAATATCAAGTCTTCTAAAGACTCTCTCCCTCATTCCCTGCTAGCATGTCTGGATGTTGCTTCAATCATCCTAATGACATGGATGATATAGATGAACTCTCCCTAAGGCCATTTGTCACAAATACCCTGTGAATAGTCACAAAAAGGAGGTCAGCAATCTACCTAAAAAAAGAAAGCAGAGCTGGACATAAGCACAAGATCAGACACCACCTCTTCTGAGCAGTTCTGTGTGTGGCTGCCGAATCCTCCTGCTGCACTGCTGCAACCCCTGACCTCCTGTCCACCCGAAATGCAGCTCTGCATGCCAGCACTGCATGGGACACCTTGGTAAGGCTGCATACATGCTCAGTCAGCATGAGGCTTGTGGGGAGGTTCTTTCCCTTTTGATGCTACTTTATGGCATTCTGTATAAGTAGATACATTGCAGATAGCTGTTTTTTCTGTTTTGTGGTTTTATCAGTAGAGAGATTTCCACACTTCAGACACGACACAAGACTGCAGATCATTCTCTGCTTGCAGTGCACTGAAGAAACCTGAAGAAAAACCTTTTTTTCAATGGTTTTTCTTGAACTTTACATTTAATATACTTGTGCAGCCCACACAGCCTTGCTGAGGGTTCTCACCACTGTCAATGCAATGAGTAAGAAAAGAATGTAGTTCCTAAGATTAAATTCTCCTCTTTCCACATGTAACAATATGAACATCTCTATACAATCAACATTTAAAAGACACATTTGTATTTAAGTTCTTTTGTATTATTCCTATTAGGATACCTGTTTAAACCAACAGAATATTGCATAGATCACAGAAACCAGCTATCTTGACCCTTACACCAAAAAAAGTGAGACATTCTGAATCCTAAAACTGTACTAAAACATTTACTAAAAAGAAGACAGGGAAATTCTGACTTTGCAACCTGAGAAAATATTGGCTGTAGCCTAATAAAGCAAGCTAGGAGAGAGACAATTTGATAAATTCTGTCACTGTTAATTAGGAATGTTTAACAAGAGATTAAAATTAAAACTCTTACAAGTTTCCACAAAAGCAAGGGAATTTGAAAAGCTATAAAACATATTAGCGCCTGCCCCACTAAACAGGCTACAGCATATGGAGAGGCTGAAGAAAAAGCAAAGATGGCCAGAGATTCTGCACAGAGCATTGCCGTCAGCCCTCCCTCCTATGGTGCTCATGTCTGCAGTGCTCCCTGCATGCAGGGCATGGCAGAACACATTTGCCAGAGTTTTAAGAAATTAGTCTAAATGAGTCTTTTATCTGTGATAAAATAGTCTCTTGGTATAACATGAACTAGTTGTGTGATTAAATGATACCTTGCTGTGCTCATACCTGCTCTAGCTCAGCTCTGCTGACAGCAGGTTCCAGTAGTGAGTGCAGAGCAGTGAGATCCACCTGCAAATGAGAGGAGTCTAAAGCTCAGCTTAGGCTTAGATACACAATACTCACACACAGCAACTGAGTGACTACCCATCCATCACCTGTGGCGTGTAAATGAATAATTAGCATGTCCCCAGTAATATTCTGCAGAGAAGACTTGGTTTACTACAACCAGGCAGCACAATCGGCTCTTGGTGCTTAAACTCACTTGAACTTGACAAGTTTCTTATGTATAATTTCCAAGCTATGACATTTCTAAGAATCATCATCTCTGCCACATAAATCACCTCTGCAGGCAAAGGATAAGCCACATGTCTCAGGATATGTACTTCTACTCTGAAGTAGTTAATTTTATACAGCTGTTAGGCTAAAACCTTTCTGCAAGGTTCCCTAAAGCCAGAGCAGATTCTCTTTGGAGTTGGTTTCTTCAGTAGTTAGTGTTGCCTTGCATGTCACGGAACACTGGGCCGTTTTATGCCTGCAGTGCTGTTGTCCTTGTTTTCAGCCAAGGCTCCAGCAATTTTCCCACCTTCAGACTGGCCATGGTGCTGCATCATAACACCCCTGGCTTCCAGCTCATCAGCAAAAAGAAAGTGAGGGTTTTATGAGGCCATTATTCAGGTTCTTCCTGAGTTATCTCTGAGCCTGACTTTTTAAAAGTCAGTGTAAAGTAGTTTCAGGTAACATGGTTGCTAGCAGACTCCAGCAGACAACTTTGAACAGCTAAAATCATGTAACTGAGCCTATGGAAAGTTGGACATAATTATTATTATGGACATAATTATTATTATGGACATAATAATACCCTGGCCATAATGATAGGCAACAGACACCTAGTTATCTCAACTGCAGCCGTTAACTGAAGTTTACAGAGAACAAAAAATTTTAAAAATAATTTTTTTCAAGCTTACAGTATCTTTAATTGGATTCCCAGGCTTAAGGTAGAGAATAAGAAATACAGGGAAAAGAAATGGAAATGCTAGAAATTAACTAATTTTAGAATCAACCACAAGCTGTTTGCTTGCAACTGGTGAGTGACCTTTGCATTATTCTCAGCTAGCAGGAAATTCCAATCTACATTAATAAGCAGAATATTGTTCCCTCTTCCAACAGCATTTGCTTTAAAGGCTTTCCTGCACACACAGACTTCAGTCATTTTCTATGCACTTCTACACACTGCTCATCTCAGTGCATCTGAATCAGTAAAGTGGTTTGCAACAGTGGTAACCATCATGTGGCTGCTCTCTCAAATGAAACACTCTGCTTAGAAAGTTTTAAATGGGAGTGGAGAAGGAGGGATCCTTCACCCTTCACAGCTATTCTGCAACAGGCATTTCCAGATGGTCACTGCTACGAGACAGTTACTTTCAATCAGGGATTCACCCCAATTTTTCTGAGATTCTTTTAGCACCAGAGGATGTCATGTATGATTAGATGAAGACAAATGGGGTGCCATTTGTTGCAGACATACAGTTCTCATTAAACTCAATAATGGCTGTACACAGATGTGACTGGATTTCCAGATTTTGACTGCAACTTGCTGAAATAAGTTTTCAGCTACAGCCAAGCATTTAAAAAGGAAGCCGCAGCACAGTGACAAATCACTGTCTTCAAAATATAACTGGAAGGAGATCCTAAATTAGTTTTATAGAAATATTCTTCTGGTTATTTTCTGTACTGGAGAAAGCCTGTCTGTGTGAGGTACCAAAGTGTTCTCCACTTGAGTAGCAGAGTCCAACCCCATCTAACTGGAAGTGATGGCAATGATCCTGCCCACACAGCGCCTTCTCCCCGCTTTGCCCCCACACCCACGACATGCTGCTGTCTCCAAGAGTTGCTGCATTTCTGCAGCAGAGAAAGCAGGTGTCACTGTAAGACGTGCTGAATGATTTCTGTGGGTACTTAACTACAAAGAAACAAGTGGAATTTAGCACAGCATCCACTAATTCAGCGGCTAGCAAGGGAACATCGCTTGGATGCTGGAATGCCAGTCCAAGTCACACAAAGGCATTTCTGTTTGACAGTGGACCCAGGCCCGTGTTTTGGTTACAACCACAAACTCTTCATCTCATTTGGGAACATCAACTATCATCTTTCATACCTTGGTCACCCCTCCTCCAAGAATAGGCTGGTGGTTGCAAATGGCCCCTGTTCTGCTCTGCCCTGCTGCACCTTTGCCAGCTGCTGACTCACAGCGAGGGACCATCCCTCCCTTCCTTTTACTGGCTAAGAAGGATCACAGGCTGGCTCAGGTTTGCAAGGACTTCTTCAGGTCACCTGGTCCAATTTCCCCTGCTCACAACGGGGCACCTAGAGCTGGATGCCCAGGACCATGATGAGAATATCCTCAGAGATGGAGGCTCCACCTGTGTGGGAAATCTGTGACCACGCTCCACCAGAGAAGAGCACATTTCTGTTGCCACCCCACTAGCTACATTCATCTCCCAGGGCAAACTGAGGCAGGCAAGCAAGTGCTTGCTCTGCTGTGCTAATGTGGACACCTTCCTAAAAGAGGTTACCAGTGAAAATTCCTGCAGCAGTGTTGAGCACAGGATCCCTTGAATTATGCTAGGTCTGAGGCATTCAAGTCCCATAAGTATACACTCCTTCTTTCTAGTAAGAAGACATTGAACCAGCTAGGGAAAACAGCCAATTAAACATTTCCCTGCAGGTCATAACCATAGTGAGAAATTCTTAATTAACAAGTTGAAACTCATTTACAAAAAGCTTATTAATATTTTTAGGACCAGTATACTCAGCTTGCCAACCAGAAAATAGCCTGAAACACCATATGGGAGTCACCAGATTTTCCTTTTGTACGTGTCTCAGTTCATATGCAGCAAATTTCAGAAGGAAGCATCTAACCTGCTGAAGGTGTATTTATCTGAGGGTTTTTTTAAAAAAATAACTAAAAGAGCTTTTAAAGCTGTAGTTTATAATTGGTTTTTGACACTATGACAAGGTATTTATGATCCAAAACAGTGAGTTGAAGGTTTTGACTCATTTAAGGGTCAGTGTCTCCATCTGATCATCAAAATGAAAGTGCAACTAGATTAAAAAAAAAAGAATTTGTCAATTTCTCATTTCATGAGGTTAACCCAGGTGCCTTAGCATTGTAAGGCACTGATGAAGTACAATGCAGCTTTTCACCTTGGTGTCCTCTGGTTTAAATTGTAGATTTTATGAGCTGTTGCTTATGTAAACCAACACAAAAAGAAACAGAAGCCCAGAACTCAGTCCCTAACAAACAGATGACCACACTTGCCAGAAAAGAAAATCTTCCACGTGAAAGCGGTGAAGCCCTGACCCCTTCACTTCCACATGTGAGGTAATGCAGTGCTGTCCTTGTCCGCCAACAAACAGAACTTCCATGCAACTTGAGCTCTGCCCACCAGAGCGCAGTGAGAACAGATGTTCTGGGCACTTCTCTTAGAGTGGAGAAAAGAATTGTGGGCAGCAAAAATGAACACCACCAGCTCTGCTTTACTCTGCTGATTTTGGAAGAGTCTGAATAGCAGCTATCAGCTATTGAAAAAGACAGATCAAAAAAATGTTGGGGAAAATCACAATGGAACTTCTCTCTTGTTCAAAACCCAAACAACATGGCTTCAAAGATATAATGCTCCTTCTGTCCAGGAATTAAACCAACTAAAAGATCGAACTCAGATGCCTTATTTTCCGTAGACAATGACTAGATAGAGCTCCAAAACAGTAAAGAACAAGACGACTTCAGAAGGAATCTTGATATATTTTAATTTCAGCAGGACCCATGCCAGACAATGAAATGTATCTCCCCTATTCTTTAGCTCCAGCTCTGAGATATCAGATGCATAAGTATGTTTCATGAGCTTTGTATGAACTCCAAAACTTTGTTACTCCACCTCTCCATAACTCTACCACATGGAAAGCCCGTGTCTGAGTCTTCTTGTGCCCTTTTTTAAAAGTCAGACAGGCGTGCAATATTAAAGAAAATGGAGAAATAGACTTCAGACAGAATGAAAATTCTCTATTGGCCTCAAGCACTGCATCCCCTCCCATGTCCTTGTCCCACCATCCTCAGCCAGCCCAGAAAATGCTGCTTCATTCTGGCTATGCACAGTCAGTAAAAAGGACCCCAGGAGGATGAAGGTTTACAGATTACAATTACTTACATTTCATAGCTCAATCTGATCAGAATGAGATGAGTTTCCCCTGCACTGCAGTGTTACAGAGGGTAGCTCTGAAATTAAAGATAATAGGAGAAAAGCCACATCTACCAAGACCCTTCCTTCCCTGTTTGAACAAAACAAGCAATTAGTGGTTAGCAAAACCACCCCTAGAGCTGCAGGCTGGTGACAGAAATAGGAGAGGTGCCCCAGGCTGTGCAGAGAGAACAGCTTGTCTCCACAGGGATAAGCATAGCGCAGTGAACTGCCTTCCCTGAGGTGGCCGAGCCAACGGAGCTCAGTGTGCCAGGGCTCAATATATAAGTGCCGTGCGGTGGAATGACCCTTCTTAGTCCACAGCATCGCCCTCTCTGCTGACTGTTAGCATCTGTCCCACCCCTGATTTGGCTACTGCTTTCAGAGTCTCTCCACAGACTGGAAATGTTTAGGACTCCCTTGTCATCCACCATACGAGAACATGTTTGCACCAAGTTCCCACGGCGTGAAACATGCTGAGATCATTACCAAGCCCTGCTGTGAGAGGCAGATGGTTTGCACTGAATCTGGCTGGTACGCTGCTAGTCACAGCCATCCCTGCCCACACCAGGTGAGGGGCCTGAGGAGGGACGGCTCGCAAAGCCAGGCTGCCACGGCACCACTCTCCTATGGAATGCACACACGTAAGCAAGGACAGGTGACAGATTCGTGTGCACGGGCACAGTCATTGCCCTTTGTCACAGAACATCAGAGCTACAGAGAGGAATGGATTTTTATTTTGATTTTGAAGTGAATTCTTACAAGGAAAAGAAGGAACTCTGCTAATGACAATGGAGCAAAGCAGGACTCGTGTGGCTGTATTGTTATGATGTGGTGATAGCTGACTCATTTAAAGGTCAGAAAGACTAGTGCAGGTTTCTCCAATTCTCCCAAGCACATCTTCCATTCCATCCAAGGCTGTGTAAGAGAGGGAAGAGCCAGCATTATTGTAACTGAGCAATTTAATCTGTTGCTTATATTTTTTTTCATTCACCATCCTCCTGAAAGAAATCACAACCTATAATTAAAAACAAAACAACAAAAAAACTAACCCCAAAAAAGACACTAGAAGAACCTCGACAACCATTATACAGAGGAACATTAGGCTACTGGGGACCATAGGAAATGCATCAGAGAGCCAGGAACAAAGAAATCAAAGCACAGGGTGGAAGAGAGATGCTTACAGCCTCAAAAACAATATGAAAGTTAACAACACACGATGCTCACAGGACCCTTTCTGAATCATTTCATACCATTCTGACTTCAAGTGCTGGGCTACCCCACAGTCGAAGTTCACCCTTTGTTAACATGATTTGTGCCTTGCAAGTTGTTATCTAGTGGTTGTTTGGTGACACCAATCCACAGCCAGATTTTTTCTCTAAAGATAAACCTCTTCTGATTTCCTTCTAAAACATAACAGGCTGTTGCCTGAGTAGGAAAACTAAAGAAACTTGGTTACACAAGGATTTGTTTATTTGCCCTTCAACCATCCTCCCCCAGCTGGCAGCAGTACCCCTCCTAGAACGCCACTGTCAGGAAGGAGAAAGCGTTGTTCAGACCCAAAGTGCATGGTTCAGTTTGCAGGCAGCTGCCATGTTACCCCAGCCTGCCTGCTCATCTTTCCCACAGTCTGACACTCGTTTGGATCTCTTCTACTCTAATGCTGTGTTTTTCAGTGAACCCTGAAATATGGCATTCTAATTATCTTTCAAAAAGAGCTCTAAAATTGGCTTGTATCAGCCAAAAAAAAGGTATGTCAAGGGGAAATGGACGGACTCACTGTCACATAAGCCTCCTGTCCCTCTGCAACCAAACTGTGTCATGGAGGGAGCACCTGCATTTCAATCATTATCTCATGATACAACTCCATGCTTCCACATGCTGCTGAAAATATGTCATTTTCCTGTGTGCCACAGAGGTGCTTCAAAGCAGCACTTACCCACAGCTAAGCAGGGCAAATCAATGGCATTCTGGGCATTCACCTGCATTTCAATCAAGACGAGGGAAGGGTGGAATAGCATTCACATCAAGAAATCTGAACAATACTGATCGGCTGAAACATCGTGGACTTTTGTGCATGTGCCTCAAAAACTGGAAGATATCAGTGAGGGGTTTCCCAGGGCCACCTTTCCTCTCTTCCTCCCCAACATCAAGACATAGCCTCTGTATTAAAGTCCTTTTCTACACACCCAAAGCTATTAAAATGCAGGTTTTTAATTTATAATTAGACTCATTAGACACAGATGTGCTTCTTTCAAACCCAATAAACCCTTTATAAGGGTCAGCCAATATGACATTCCAGTCCTCCTCAGAAATTAAAGCATGGCTCTACGTTTGGAAATCAGTTCTAAAAATATTACTGCAGAATCCACAAATCTTAATGGTCTAGATCAAACACACTCCACTTAAGTCCTTTAAGAACAGCTTCCTGGCGAGCAGTATGCAATGTAACCCTGTGGCAGAATCCTTTCCCACACCCAGAAGAGAACAGAGCCATATCACGTCAAACAGGGAATTGGTAGTGTCAGAGACTGCATGATTTGACCTGCACCACTTCAACTGCAAGTGATGCTACATGAGGCAGGATGATGACCATCCAGGCCTGGACTGAGCTGCTCTTATAAAAAAAGCATCTTCCTACCAAGGCAGGTGAGAACCAACCCAGTTTTGGGAAGCCAAAGTCCTCCTTTCTAGTTTGGAATTCCAGCTCTTTATGCCCAATTCTCTTCCCTATTTGCCCTGTACCCTACCCACTTCAAAGTTTTTAATTCTTACAAAGAAAACCCAGGAAGGCTTCACCTCCTCAGATCAACCAGCCTTTGAATCATAGATGTGTTAGTGGTAAAAATTTGCTGACTCTATAAGGGGCCAAGAGGCTCCTTGGAAAAACATGCCTGCCCTATGCACAATTGTGATTCTTTCCCCCGAGTTTCACACAGAGCATTATACTGTGTCTATGATGATGTTAAGACAAGGAGTTTCAGGCCTCAGATTCCCCCCAAGATGGAGCCTATCCTTCCAGCACTGCAGTAAGCCAGGACTCAATAACTTTATGCCTCAAGATTTGGGTCAAAGCCTCTGAATGAAGACACTACAAGACAATGTAGACAGTACATCAATACAATGATTGTTGGTCCATGGGCAGCTAATCGTAGAAGGAAACTTTATTCTCCTTTCTGTAGTGATTCCATGAACAAACATTATTGTATGGTCAAAAAAACCACAGCCATGTTGAACCAGGTGAGTCTTTAGCAAAGAGCTTTATGAAATAGCAAGTAGTGCAAATAAACGTTTATTAATGAGAACAACAGAAACTCAACCACGAGAACATGTTGAAATAGAAGGCTTCATAAAGTTTTACAGAACAATAGACTGGAGACCAAGCTGTGCTGTACTGATCAGAAGAGCATGAAGGCACAAGGCTTCACCAGGGTAGAATGACCTGTTACACAGAACTGGCAAGGGAAAACACATCTCTGCTCCCTCCAGTATATCCTTTGCAGCATGGATTTTCATTGCCTTGAATTGCTAGGTAAAGACAGAAAGATGAGTGTAAGTGATTTATACTCCTATTAACATCAGTGACTTAAAAATAAAATCAGCAAGCATGGAACATAAATTTAAGTCATTAACTTTCTATTTATGCATTAGTTCTTACTCTGATGACTGGTCTTTCTTCATTTTTCAGACAAGGTTAACTTCCACTTTGCCACTAAATCTAGACTTATAGCTACTATTTTTGTTACTGGTATCAGTCTGCAAAGAAAAGTAATCATCCATTGTTATGTTTATCCAGACTCTGGTGTCACAATAAAATGAATCTGATGCCCCTTCCCCCCAACTTTCTACTCTGCTGCTGAAACTATGGAATAGAAATGGGAGGTATAGTGCACAAATACAGCTTTTAAAAAGCAATGAGAAGCCTTAAAAGGACTGCACATTTAAGATTATAAATGCATTTTGAAGAAATGTGTTGCAAAATCGATTAAATTTCTGACTACAAATCAACAAGATTTCAGAACAAATAGGTCTCTGCCTCAGTCTTCTTTCACACGTTAATTAAAAAAACCCCAAAGCTTTCTTCCCTTTTTCTCTCAATTAATTTTCCAAGTGTGAAATTATTATTAATAAACTGAAAATCTTTCTCATGCCCCTGAAGAGACAATGACCAAAAAAGCTGGGGCTTTGCCCATCAAACCTAGGCACCAGGTATTCAGATAGTGACTAGTCCAGTTTGTTAGTTGGACCATGAAGTGTGGATATCCATGTTCCTCTGAATATTTTCTCTATACAGTAGAAAGTTTCTTTCACACATGTTGAAATATTTGTCTTGAATCTTTAAAATAGGTGATCACATGTTTAAAATTGAATTCAATTATGTTAGCTAGTGAAGTGCCTGGCATGTTCCATATGATTACCAGTTACCTAACAGGCATCACTGGGTAGAGACTGCAGCAATAAGCAACAGTATCATAATCCAAATTTCAAATTCAAGCACCTCTCTCTATCTCTTTCTTCTTAAAAAGCATGTGTGGTAACCACTACATTCCCTAATTCTGCAGTAGTATTCCCAGAAATCTTCTCTGCACCTTGATATCAAAGTGTTTCTCTGCTCAACTCTTCCACACAAGAACTCCAGAAGTGGTTGCTTGAAAGAAGAATGAAAGTTGAAAACTGTCAAGACAACAGGCTGACAACTAATCAGACACCTCTGAAGCCTCTCTCTTTGTTTCCAGGGAGCAGAAGCGTGTGTTGTTCAGACTGGTAGAGGCCACTTGTATATACCTAACCAGATGCTGCTCCTCTCCAGAAGCAGAAGTAAGACTGCTTATACAAAGAAGAGGTAAAAACAATGTGCAGTCTCAAGTGTTTGTATGAAAAACAACACTCTCTGCTTTTGAATTTTGTTCTGCTGACAATCAGGTGTTTAGAAATGCACTGCAGAACAAGCAAGTGTCAGAAAACCAGAGTCTTTAATGCTTTAAGTGATCAAATTAATGACTTACCTCTCCAAGAATGTATTGACAAGAATTTCTCAAAGTGTCATTTCAAATAGGCCAAAGAAGCTGGAAGTTGCTCAAACTTGAAGGCATTTTTTTATGATGCTATTGTTTTTGGTTTCTAACATGTTGGTACTGTGAAGGGGCCAGCCTGGGCTCTGCAACCCAGATTACAGGGATACGAAAATCAGATGGGTCTAGCAGAAGGTAGAAGCCTCTCCCTATGAAAATTCTGAAGAAGAAGGTTTAGAAAAAGAAGCTTGTGCTGAGAGGATCACTGTAGCCCAAAGTGTTATATTTAATATTCCCTAAAATGCTCACTCCATTCCACCAGATTTTGGTGTCTACCAAGGTTTCAGAAACTCTAATCGTGGAAAAGATTTGACTTTTATGGGCTGTGGCTTTCTATCAGAAGCCTTATTAGAGATCAATGGCCTCTGGCACTTCTTTATCAGTGCTATTGCTGCCTAATTACAGCCTAATTGCTGTTTCCCATCCCACTGAACATCCAACAAGCCTGTGGCTCCCACTTCTGTGTTTGTCTGATGGATGGGTTGTTGATTTGAAGTTCTCCAGGGTCTCTTTCCCTCTGCTCTGCTACAACTTATCACAGTTGTGACAGCCTGTGTCACATCCCAGGTAGTCCCATGACCTGTGTGCTGGTACCTGCTGTCACCCCTTGCCAACAGCTACACCCTGTCACACAAAAACACCCTCACAAGCCTCTGCTGGGAAACTGCAATCTTTCCTTGGCTGCTTCGCCTCCAGTCTCTTGCACACACACACAAAACCTCGTGGCTCTTACACCATGGACAGAAACCTGTAATTGTATACAAGCACACCTGGCTTTATCCCAGTATTTAAAGTAGGATCTGACCTCATGGCAACCTGAAGTAATGTGGGGGAACAGCAGCAGAAGGGCTGGCAGCAAGAAGACAGGCATCTTTAGTAATACCTTTGAAAGCAAACTAGCTGACCTGCAGAACCATCATGCAAAACACTGACGTCTTAATCAAGAAAATGTCTCAGCCAAACTCCCAGGGCAGGAAAACCTCAAATCTCTGCTAAGCACAGTTGTATGGATGTCCGGGAATAAAAAGGCTGTGTCATGGAGTCAAGCCTTACAGATTGGTCAGGAAATGACACTGCATGTTCAGTCCTTTGGAGCTACTTGAGAAACAAACTCCTGCATTGCAGCTCTAAGCCAGCACCAAGGCACATCCAATATTACAATGAATTGGCACCAACATTTTAGCAGAGACTTGCATTTTAGCTCGCATATTTACTGTATTTGATGTTACTGTCTGAAACAAATACTTATTAGAAAAAAAGTCCCATGTAGTTTCTCCTGTGAACTCAGTCCTCCACAATCATTGGGCAAAATCTTAAATCTCTGTTTGCTCACCCATTGACTTACTTATTTTATAGGCATAGCCAAGGCATATAGGTAATTTAAAACTCTTATCTGATGGCTTTCATGGGGACATTGCTGGGCTCTTTCACTGTTTCCAGTTTGCTCCAGAGCCCAACACACCATGGCTGCATAGGAGTCACAGAAATCACCAAAACCATCTGAAAAATATTTACTGAGTAAAATTATTTCAAGAAAAAACAGAACACATACCAGTGGCCAATCCGCACAGCTTACTCATTTTTCCTACAGCTGCAGGATGCAAAAAATCCTCTTCCCAAAACACCTTCTAGATAGTTTTTTAAGAGGAA
>VYZT01016449.1:0-18637 GCA_013400735.1 Pomatostomus ruficeps
ACATGAGCATTACACTCTCAGAGGATGAAGACAAGAAGCATCTGGGAGCTGGAAGAAGAGCTCTATGTCTTTCACCTTCTGAATTAGGGAGGATTCTGATGTTAGGCTCTTATGACAAAGACACTCATCATCACTAAACAAACACTGTTCCTTATAGAACACATGAGAAAAACAGATGCCTAAAATAGGTGAGTGGTATTTTTCCCTCTGCACATATCAGAGATATCTTATTCTCTTGACTAGGCAGCGTGCTTGCTTTAGGAGGCTTTTTAGGTGAAACAGTGCTCCAGTTTGCTCCACATCACATATCTGGATAGGTAGACTGGATTGCAGGTGTACTTTCAAAGCCTTTTGCAGTAGTGTTAAGCACCAAGCTCTCTCCCTTTGTACAGGCTCTCCTCATATCACCAGAGATCTTAAAGCAGCATAACTGAAGCAGGTAGAAGATCTAAAAAGAATCAACATATGTGAAAAATAAATATTGAAATAGTAAATATTGAAAAAAAATGTCTGCTTGTGCAATGCAGGCTGTTTAACTTTTTTAAATTATTTTTATCTTCTCTCACATATCACACATTTTGTCTTATCCAAATGATATTTCATACAGCCTGGTAATCTGGATACAGAGTCTCCTGATTTACTCTGAATGACAATATGACTTGCTCTCTTCAATGCCTTGTATGTGACAAGGGAAACTGCAACTCTACAGCATTTACAAGGGAGGGAGATTTTATTTTTTGTCTTACCAGTCAAAGGAACTATGCCTAAGATTTAGCAAATGTTTACATAGTGCTTTGTTGCTCTGAAGTGCTGAATTCATGGGACAATGCAGTGTTTCTATGAGGCCTTTTCATGCAATTTATGCTAAGATATCTTCACTGTCTAACAGTTTGTAACTACCGTCACTTGTACTGTAGCACTACCTTCAGCTTCTCTTTGGCCAACACAGAGAATTTGGAAAGTTTGCTATATTACATGAATACAGAAATAAGCTTGAATCCACAACAGTGCTGATTCTTTACTTTTAAAGAACCAGCACACTGTTATTTCTTGATAACTAAGAATGATTACAGCTTCACTTTTCTCATTGATTTTATTTGTAATAACTTCTTAATCCTTTGCACTGTTGCTGTTCTTGTTTAACAGACTGGTGACTGTGGTATTAATCCCTGAAACTTTATGTTCCAGCTAGAAATGACATTTACTGCAATATCTTTTAGGAAATTAATAGCCTCGAGTTGTGCATTTCAGGTAATAAAACCTTAGCAACATGAGGTTTCTGGCATGAACTTCAGACACATTTTCTATACCACAGGGAAAAATTATGATTTGCATTCACATTAACAATTTGAAAGTTTTAAATGGTGTTTACAAGGTATGGATAAGCAATTATATGTACTCATTTTTCCGATTTTCTCAATGAGTGTAAGACCATGAAAGAAGTTACATTAACTTCAGTCTTTATCCTCTACCAGGAAAAGTTGTGGTTGCAATGGAATTTTCCATTATTTTGGCTATCTATTAGAAGTCAAACAGACAATAAATGATGAAGAAGTCTCCCCTTGAAGAATCACTTATGTGTAAATTCTCTATGGAATGCTTTTAGAGGTTCACAGGAAGATGTAAAAAATCAATTTCCTGACCTGCATACTTATGGAGTAATTATATGGGATAATTGCCAGTGCCTTGTGGGACCTGGGATTCCTTGTCTACGTATTTTGTTATGAAGCCCATCATTTGCTATAGCATTAACCCCCACTGTCTCAGCTTTCATTCTAACAGAATGTCCATGGAAATCTTCAAAAAACAGTAATGGAAACACCAACATTGACCAGACTTTTTTTTTCTGTGCATTCGAATCTTAGGGTTGATAGAAGTACTGATAAAATACTTTTATTCCTGTTTGAAGCATTCACTTTGTTTTCCCACATGGCTTCGCAGCTGTCTAGTAATGCATATTCTCATTCAGCAGCCTTTCTCTTAGTGAGGGCTGGTACAGGGTCTTCTTTCTCTTCCCAGAACACACCCCTAAGTCCTATTGACATCTAGAGTCCTCTGCTTTTGACTCAAATCCAGCTGAGCAGTAAGGTCATTTTCAGAAGTTCAGGACAACCAGACATTGACCATATAAGCCTGATTCTTTAGGAATCATGCTAAGAGTGTTAGTAATATTTAAAGTAGCACAAAAAACCCTTGAAAATACGAATACTATCAACTAACTAAAATGTTTATATAGCCAGCAGAAAGCTCAAATCAATAGCTGAGAATTTTGTTTCCTTGCAGGTTGTGTTAGCAGGGAAAAAAGCAAAAACTTCTTCCCATATAAATTTCAAATAAACTTTTCTTTCCTCTTCAGATGACCTTACCGTAAAGAACAAAACATCCAACTCTCCTTTGATCTCTTCTGTAGCACACTTATGCATTCAGAGGAAAAAAATTCTTTAGTCCTCTGAAAGTAGAAATTGTTAGGGCAAGTAGAGCAAATTTAATCAAATACTTAATTAATTAATAAAGAGAGAATGGTATTGACTGTGATATTTATTTGGTTCATGTTTAATCATAGAGATGTCAGATGAATGCAATATAAAATTTAAGCTCCTCTTTTACCTGAAGAGGATACTTGTTATTTATCATAAAAGCCAGTGTCTTAACTTGTATTTACACAGATGGAGAAAAAAATTACTTTCAGGAGACTTCAAAATTAAGCACTAATAGTAGAGGCTTTCTTTGTAGTTAAAAAAAAAAAGAAATGCATTAGTGCATCCAGGAATATTCTGAAGGCAGTTATCTTTTATGTGTAGTTGGTGCTAATGTAGGTAGTAAAATTTACATATGAAAAATCGTAGATGTCTTGGTATTTTTCAAGTTTCTGCTTATGTGTCCAGCTGTATAACACCAGCAGAAGACAAATTTTGAACATGATCCTAGATGATTTTTTAGATTCTTGAATTAGGTTATATTACTTCAGTCCCTGCAATACCTAAAACACTGAGTCTGGGTAGTATTCAATAATCATACTATTAATTCATTTTTTTATTATGCTGTCATTAATTCCACCAACACGACTGTGACATTCAAAGAAATGTCATCTCAGTGACTTCACAATTCTGCAATGGATTACAAATTGCAGCCAATAGCTGGAAATGTCAAATTTCCTGTTTCTGCAACATTTGTAGCAGACTCAGCTGCAGTCTAGAGATGGGAAAAGTTTGCCTGTTTCTCACTTTCGAGAAGAAAGAAAACCATTGCTAGAAGAAACCAGGCACTTGCGTGATAATCTTTGGAAAAGTCTTCCCACTTATCAGGTTGTTTAAAACCGACAAAAAATCTCCAGTTTGGAAATAAATATTTCATAACCAGGAAAGATCTTAGATGTAACACAGTTAGACTGACTATATTCAGTGCTTTTAGTCAGAATAATGCTATTTTCATTTGGTCAAATATGAATGCTTATGACAATTTTCCACTTGTTCTATGTGGGTCAGAGAATTGGATGCCTATCTATTAAAATGTTTGAGGGCAAAGATCTGTAGAAGGTTATAAAGATGGTCTGCACATGTCCCTTCTTTCTTCTACTGTGATAGTATTCAATAAAAATTATTAGTTGCTTAGAGATCCTGCCATAGCCTTTGCCTGTCTTTCTAGCCTCCAGTCAGGTATTGACTGGTGTCTTTGTGCCTACAAGGTACTGTCCCAGAAAAAGAGATGGAACACAGAAATGGAACAAGAACTGACATTCTGCTCTTCCACATAGTTAACCTTTGCCTAGGAAAAAAATTGGAAAAAGAGAGAAATAAAAAAGTTAACTATTAGTTTAATAACCAAGGGAAAACTCTTCAAGAGATACCATTTATAAAAGAAATGCTAGCAAGAACACTTGACTGTGGGGCTAAAATGAATAGAGAGTAATCAGCATATAAACATCACTCATTTCTTGAGATCCCTCCAACCTTTTCTAGACAGTTATTAGCTTTGGAGTCAAACACACCAAAAGTCGGGCAGAGGAACATAGACTTACCCCAAAGTCTTCTCTGATGTTTCTGTGCTCCCTTGGAATAAAACTTTCAAAGACTGGAGGTTCAAAAATCTCATAATAATAGTACTCACAATGGAAAGACACTCCATATTTTTACACGATCTACCCAACACTAAGGCCTCTGTCCAGAAATTAAGGGTTTTTTCAGATTGTAACAAAATATGGAGGACAATTGTTTAAAAATGGTACCATTTTTTATATTGCAAAATAAAGAGATCTTGGAAATATAGAAAGAATCGGTCTTGTGACATCCTAGAGAAGCAGTGAGACAAAAGAATAGGATTCAAGCTAAGGATTTACTAAAAGTGAGAGGCCATCATGTAGTGATCTTATGAATGAGCAGCAGGGTATTACTGCACTTGCCTGACTGGACTTGCCTTATGTCCTGGGATTCATCCTTATGAAAGCTATCGTACTGTTTCAGATGGCTGTGTTTATCCACACATTTAACATGCTTCTTCCTTCTATGCTACATCACACCAAGACACCTTCCCTAGAGTTTTCCTGACCTTGAAGATATGCCATTGTTTACATCCTTTTGATCCTGAGCAGCATCTGTCAGGCTAAGCAAGTTAAGCTCCATCAATCTGACACAACAGCTCTAGCTTTTCAGATAACATAGGATTTCATTCACTCTGAAAAATGGGATTATACCTAATATAACTTTGCATCAAGCTAAAAATAAATGAGCTCAAATGCATGAGTTATTTTCTCATTTTGACAGTACAATTGAGCAACAAGCTTATTAATTTTACAGATGTGGATCTCTTGGGGACTGACCACTGAAGACAAAGAAAAGCCATCTGATAAAATCTTCACATTTTGAGCCCTTGGGACAGACACCTAACCTCTGGTTATTTTCTTTTCTCCCTGCAAAATGGTGTATTCCCTGTGTAGATTCTTTCTATAATCAATAAATAATAGGTTGTGTAGCTTTACATGTATATGCAGCTGACATAATAATCGGAAAGGTAATAACTACAATACTAGGCTGGATTTGAGTGACTGTGAAAGAACAAAATAAATGAACTTTAAATTTGTGTGTTACTGCTAGTAGTAACTCAATAGTAGCTAAAAGAAAGTCTTGAGGCTTACAGCAATATACATAGCTAAGATCAGAGCCCATCAATACATGGAAATTGCGGAGGAAAAGGTAATAACTTGAGCAATATAACATTTGAATGCTAATTGAAACTGCAGGAGCATCAGCTCATGTCCAGAATGCTTAGAAACTATCTAACTATGGTGGATGATGATTAAGTGTAGGAATTAGAAAGATGACTTCTGACTCCATCATGCGTATCAGTAT
This sequence comes from Pomatostomus ruficeps, assembly GCA_013400735.1. Classification (NCBI taxonomy): domain Eukaryota; kingdom Metazoa; phylum Chordata; class Aves; order Passeriformes; family Timaliidae; genus Pomatostomus; species Pomatostomus ruficeps. The sequence goes on from VYZT01016449.1 coordinate 5,346, forward strand.
CTCTGCTATGGCACACAGGTTTAGGTGTTCCAGCAAATATAATGGCCCTGGTCAATGAATTAACCACTGACAGACGGTTCAGCAGCTATTAAAACAAATGAGAGCTTTATCGGTTTTCTCTGTTTGGTATGCAATGTTGTTTGAAAGGATTCTGAATATCACTCTATTTCCATACCACTTCTCCTTTGCTTTACATTGAGTACCCTCAGATTCAGGTTTTCACTGTGGTTGTTCGTGACTGTTCTTGGATTGCAGAACTATGAACTCCCAAACTGAGATTCACAATTTCTACTTTCATTTGAACAGATAACCTTTCTTCAAAATCTGTACAGTGTTATAATCTACCAGAAGTCCTGTGCTGTGCTCTTTTCAAGTTTGGAGCTGGTTTTCCTGGATGCTTTGCATTCTCTAAGGTTATTGATAGGTCTTCTTTTTATAGCAAAATATATGTGGAAAGTGTAAAACCTATTCCTAAGAATATTCTGAGAAAGTCAATTGCAGTTCAAACACACTTCTGTGGAGTCCTCATAAACCATGGTTCTGGCTGGTTATGGGTTCCTAAATCTATTTTACATTGTTGGAGATAAGAGGGATCATGATCAATTCTAATGTGATTACTTATTTCTGGGAATATACCTTGTGAAAGCTACAGACAGTTTAACATCTATCATCCCATCTGCTTACCAGCACAGTTTTCCTTGAACATGTTGGTCCATTGCTCATGTCCATTTATGGGCTTACATCCAGCTTGAGTTGAGAGAGCGCCATGTTCAAAGGATATGTTCTTTCTCTGATGTCAGAATGTCTTAAAGGGCTGATTGATGTTTTCTACCTGTGGGAATATGTCTTGTCCATCAGAAGAGCTTTCATGATGCATCCTGCCATGGATCCATGAGATAGAGCACAGGAAGACTCTCTGGGAGCTAATATATAAATTGGGGTGGAGTGTTGTCTTGAGTTTTGCAGTTCTTCAATGTTTTTCATTGCTGTAGTACTTTTTCACGCATGCTGTTGTAAACATGGCCATGTTTTTGCTAACTGTCCTTGTTGTTTTCATTCCATTCTCCTAGGCGGAGACATGTGATGGATTTTTCCTTTGACCAGTGTGATTGAGAGGTGGTAATTTCTACCTCCAATCCNGAGCCACATTAATTCACCTAAGACAGAATGACTCTTTAGCCTCTTCCTTGCCATGTGATATCCCATGCATCCGTCACATATAGAAAATGCAAACAGCCTCTGTCCTCTCACAGACATGTCTGGTGCTGCAAAGGACCAAGTCTGTGTATCAAGGTATATACATAACCAAATGCCTACATATATGCTCCTCACGCAAATGGATATGCATTATTCACCTGATGGAGTATACCTTTGGGGAATGCACTTTCAGTCACAGGTTGGAGGATGATCAAACCTCTTGGCTCTCAGCCATGCTTGAAGGCTTTTGGGAAAAAGAAGAACAAGAAATAGACTGGAGACTGGGAAAAAATTGTCCTGATGAAAGACACCCTGCTGAGAGGCCAGGTTTATACTCCTGATCTACACTGTAGACTAATTCCTGCAAACAAGAGGACCATAATACCATGAAACTTGCAAACAGAATGCAAATAACTGCTTCAACTCAGCTTTCCTTAAGTGTTTTTCAGTATTTGTGCAGAGTTCAGCAGCTTATTTTTATGCATATACATAAATACAACTGGATAAATCTATGTTCTCATCTAGCTATTATTTTGCAGGAGAAAAAGAAACAAAACAAACTGCTAGGGACTAGAGGCAACTCCAGCTAACAATGAATATGGGGTCCTATCTGCTCCCTGTGCTGTATTCCTAATCAATCTAAAACCGACCTGTTCTCATGTGGTAGGATCCACAAACATCTCAGTGACTCTCAGTACCACATCACATAAGACTTAAATGGACCCTCATGGGACCCAAATCCACAGTTTCACCTATAGATATATTTTAAAAGTTACTTTAGTGGGAAGAATGCTTTAAGTGAAAATCTGTAAGTTAGGTGAGCCTTTCATGTGTTTCCTGATAACTGCTGGGCACCTGAATACACCTAAATGTTTTAATGTATCCCTGTACTTGCCTTGTTTTTATTTCGCAAGATCCTCAGGATATATCTATACCTCTACCTAACAGAAGGCCAGGGAATCACTTCAGCACTGGACTCCTGATTGCCCACATTACCCAACTGCTTGGTGACTTCTCCCTTGGTTAATTCATCTCGGGCTTTCTCAACACAGTTTACTCCAGGGATTCCTCAGAAAGGGAACATGTATGAGACTCCATCAAATTTCTCTGTCTCCACGCTTCACAGCCTGTCAGTACTACCCCAGTCAGCTTTGAAGCCTTATATGATCACATACTCTCTAGCCACACCTAGGGACACAAAAAATTCACTCTGTGCTTCATGCCATGACAACACCTCTGTGATGACCTGCACCGCAGTCATCACATCACTTCAGGCACTTTAAAGTGAACTAAAACACTTTCAGACAACACCTCAGTTATGACTTACCATAACCAGAGGATATCCCTGGCCAAGGGATATGTCATGCAAAGGTCAACCAAAAGCCTATTGGATTAAAGTAACACAATAGGAACAGGACAAATACAATCACAAACAGATGTCAAATAACTTTGCCTCTTTTTCAATACATCATTAAAACAAATAGTGAACCATATCTTATATTATTTAATTGTTTTTGAAAGACTCTTAGGCATGACACTAATGAATGTTACACAGGTCCTCGGTAATATAAAGTTATTGTTAATCCCATGTTAAATATTTCAATGATGTCCAGCAATGAAATTAAGTATTTCAATGGTAGTAGGTAATTTATTTGTTCTGAAGATGTTTTAGTTTGACTGCATTTTAATTTCAAACTCCTCTCAGCCATTGATTTCCTTGGGATACGAACAAGATGAATAAAGCTGTTAACTAAGTGAGAATTTACTTGTAAATCAGAATGTGTGCCATAAACTGAAGGCTTTTTCTGATTGCTACCAAGCATTGTCAGTATTAAAAAAAAACCTATGATGTTTGCCTCTGACAAACACTAAGTAGAATTTAAATAAGGAGATAGACAATATATCTCAGAGGAGTTTTTCTACAGCAAAAGGGAATGAATGGCAATGTTTCTTCTTGGTTATTTAAAAAATAATAATGATTTATATCATGTTTACTGGATAAACCACATATTTACATTGGTGAAGAGATGGCATCTGCTATTCTTACATAAGTATATATGTTTATATATTTATATATGTGTATATATATGTGTGTATATATATACGTATGTATATATATACATAATTTTCCCCCCTTTTTTACCACATTTTTATTGGCACAGTGGTGGAATTAAAACTTCTGCGGAATATACTACAGAAGATAATAAGGATTGCAAATGTTCAGAAAGTTGAAAACATTTGATTGCTTTGGAAAAAAAAAATCAGTGTATTTGAAAAGAATAACAGGATAATCAAGCAAGTCCTCTTTTACTATTGCAGTCCAAGAGACTTTTGGACTTCCAGCAGAGAAGGCACTTATGGATCATCAATGTATTATTGGTGGAAGCAAAAGGAAAAAAATACTTTTATCTAGAGACAATAATCTTGATTATGGTGTTTCTGAAGTAATAAAAGTATATGAAAGTCTAAAATATATTTTTGCCTGTTTTTCTTACTACAGACACCATCTTAGAATGCCAGTTTACTGCTTACAATACTATTTGCATACATCAGTTCAAGAAACAGGCATCTAACTGCTAAATCTGCCTGGCATTTTGGAGGTGCCAAATGAAGATTTTAGAATGAGTAAATATATGGTTATTTGTTGGGGTGGGTGACCCTGGGAAAAGCCTCTCACCCCTCCGTTGATTTGGGCTAAGGCAGCTGTAACCTGACCCTGTCTACCTGGGCAGACCTCTGACCCCACCCCTCTCCCCATCCTATTGTACTGACCCCACACCTTGTCCCCACCCCCGGTTTGTACCCTTTATAAGCCCAGGCCATGCTGGCCTCTGCCCTCTTTCATCCCTGGCTGCCCTTCAGCAACAGAAGTAAAGCCTTGCTGGAATTTGCCACATGAGAGGGCCCTCCACTCCTTGCCTCTGACTGCGTGAGCTATCCAGAACACGTGGGTGAGAATTCAGTGCCCTCCCCGGCACGGGTGGGTGGAAGCGAGCCTGCTTCTGTGTATGGGACACAGCCGGCCTTCTCTATCTCCCCACGGCAGGACAGAGAAGTAGCGTGGACAGCACTTGCCCCTTCCCCCACCAACCACCCCGAGATGCACCAGCCTGAAATATACAAAGTTATTATACTTACAAGATCCGTAACACGCCAGTCCTCAGACTTCATAAGATTTTTCATTTGTGAATAATTGCTTTTAAAGTGGAGGTCAGGAATTGAAGGCAGAAATAAATTGATGTTGGCTATAGTTTGTAAACAAGACTCCCTTGACATGCTGACTTGACTGTCCCTGTTGTTACTTCCTTTGGATGACTTTTAATCTTGTTCAGTTAAAGTAACTACAGAGAAATTAAAAGGCTGATTAAGTTTGGGGAGACATAATTTTTGTAAAAATCCAACATGTTAAGAAAATACTCTAGGGCATCCAAAATTCTTCATGGACATCTATGGATGTAACTGTGTTCAGGTCATAATGTCATTCTACATCTTCAATACATACATGAGAAATTATTAGCCTTTTGTGTCATTAGAAAATTACGCAGAGCAGCTGTAAAATACTGTCATCTTTAAATTTATTCATCTTGGTCATAGAATCATAGAATGGTTTTGGTTGGAATGGACCTTAAAGATCATCTTGTTTCAATATTTCTGCTATGGGCAGGAAATGTTCAGCTAGATCAGGTTACTCAGAACCCCATCCAGCCTGGCCTTAAACACCTCCAGGGATGGGTAGCCCACTTCTCTGGGAAACCTGTTCCAGTGTCTCACTGCCCCCACAGAACTTTCTCCTAGTATCTCATATAAACCCGTTGTCTTTCAGCTTAAGGTTATTCCCTCTTGCTGCATCCTTTTGAAAAGTCCCTCTCCAGCCTTCTTGTAAGCCCCCTTTAAGTACTGGAAGGCTGCTTGAAGGTCACACCAAGCCTTCTNCCTCTCCAGCCTTCTTGTAAGCCCCCTTTAAGTACTGGAAGGCTGCTTGAAGGTCACACCAAGCCTTCTCTTCTCCAGGCTGAACAACCCCAAATTTCCCAGCCTGTCTTCCCAGGAGAGGTGTTCCAGCCTTTTGATCTTCTTCGTGGCCTCCTTTAGACTCCCTCCAACAGATTCACATCTTGTGTTGATTACCCCCGAGCTGGATGCAGCACTGCAGGCGGGTTCTCACCACAGCAGAGCAGAGGGGCAGAATCCCCTCCCTGGCCCTGCGGCCCATGCTGCTTTGGATGCAGCCCAGGATACAATCAGTTTTCTGGGCTGTAAGCACACATTGCTGAGCCATATTGAGCTTTTTATCCACAAACACCTCCAAGTGTTTTTCTCCAGGGTAAGTCTCAATCCATTCTCTGTCCAGCCTATACTTGTGCTTGGGATCTATTGCCAAGATTTGTATCAAGAAAACTGTGGTTTTGGAACACAAAAAATAATCAAGAAAATAAAATTTCATTTTCTGTTCCTGATCTTTTAGACCAAACTAAAACATTGAGAAAAACAATGACTCCAGAAAGTACTGTTTCTCATTCCAACACAAGTGAACTAAAATATCTGGATCAAACAAATGGTGATGCATGCCTAAAATCTTCTTGTGAGAAAAAAAGAATATATTGACCATATGGAACTAAGAACATTTTGTTTATCCCATCAAGATTTTAGCAATGGATTTATCCAAATCATTAGTCCAGTTTTGATGTTATACATTCAGACCAAATTATATTCAAAAAACCTCATAAATTATAACCTTATAATTGCTATACAATAAAAGTTACTTTTACCTTTTTCCTATTAAATTATGCTTATCCTTCCAGTGTCACTTTGGTTGGGGTTGAGAGTGCCAATCTTTTTTCTTGAGAAGTGAGGAGTTCATTTTATAGCATGTCATCACTTCCCTGAAGTGTTCATTGAGAAGAGTATGATGCCTATGGTAGTGGGATCCCTTCCTCTTCAGGCTTGGTGGCCACCTGGATTTCTTTTTATACATTTTTTTAACAAGAACAGCTTTCAGCTAAAGTTTGACATTTGTCCAGTACCATCCCTTAGCCCAGTATAACACAAAAGGCTGTTAAACTGGGCCACGGTGGCAAAATCTGACAAGATTTGTGAGACCTTTAAAGTATTTCCAGTATGATGCTACAAGTCATCAGGCAAAAGCCACTTGACCACCAGACAAAATATGTCCATGCATTTTAATAACCAAGTATTAGAACCTGTACGTTTAGAAAGGATTTTTCATTGCACAGGAACTTCTAAAATAATTGAGGAGACAATGCCTTGTTGCAGTTCAAAGAATGGGGTTATGGAACACTAACTGAGAAATTTTTAGAGGGACATTGACAAAATTTCATGCAGACCTATTGTCTCTATATTTTAATATCGTTACTTCTTGCATCAATTTTCAACACTTTCCACTGATTCTGATAATTCAGTGGTCTGCATCTCTTTAGAGGAGCTCTCACTGACATACAGATTTATATGCAATGCTCCAATGGATAACTTTAATCATACAAGACAGCAGTATTTCATAGATCTGTGATTAAACTTGCTAGGAAATTTTACAATGTAGATGTATTTTGTTATAAAATGCCAGTTTGTCAAAGTGAAATCTGTTTAAATAAAGACAGCCTTTTTGATAAAATATTTTGGAAAAATGCTTTGACATTTAAATCCTCCCCACCCCCAAATTAGTATTTTTTTCATTTTAAAAATATCTTCTTCTTTTTTACAACCATACTGGGTCATATTGAAAGAAACCACAAATTAATTATTTTACAAAGTAATCCAAAAGAGCTGTGAAAATATTTTTTAAAAAGAAATGTTGATTTATATTTAATGAACATTTTTAGACTGCTGATTCATGAATGTCTTTTGCATTTTGAATATTTAATTCCCATTGAGAATGGGAACTTACTGTAATGACAAAACATTTTTCTTCCAGTTCTATTCATGGGTGTTTACTGGGAAATTGCAGTAAAACTGCAGATATATTGTCTAACCTGTAGTTGCCGACCTTTGTCCCAGGGATTGTCAGATTAGGTCAGTTTGGGAAGCAGCTCTGATCTTTAACAGCCAGAGGTGGCAAGATACACAAAAATTGAGTCTAGCAAAGCTCTACTCCAATTTAAGGTGCAAAAAAGGAAAAATACTCTTATTCATTTTTAAGTTTTTTAGACCAAATAAAATTTATTCAGCACCTTTGATGAGGTATCCCATCATTCTTAGCTTCCAAATCAAAGTCTCCTATGTCTCTTCAGTAATTAACATAAGTGTCAAATAATCTTTTTTCCCCCTATCTGATAAAAGTCAAGTAGCTTTCTTAAAATGCCAGCAATCATCCTGCTTCCTGCTATCTGCTTCCTCACAACACATCCTGTCTCCCCTAATGCACAATGTCAGTCAAGGCTTCTGAATCTAGCATAGCTACTTTGCATTTCTTCATTCCACTGAGAGTTCTCTGGTCTACCCTCATTCTCTTGGAGAATAAGATTTTATTTAGTCAAAATAATTCCTGTAACCCTTTTTTGTCTTAGTAGGTGGTAAATTACTTTAATCTGTTCTACTGTTCTACAGCACCAGAGGCCCCATTGACCTTATGCCTCTTTGGATAGCAGCATGAAGAGAAGGAGATAGGTATCCAGAGATGATGCCTTTCTCATGGCTTGAATACATATATGAATATACATGCCCCTTTGGTTTCTCTCAAAATAATGAATTCTCACCTTGACCCATGCTTGCCTTTTCCCATGCATTCACAAAGCATTTTGTGAGTAAGGCACACAAAATATGTTTCCAGTGTCTGATATTTCAGAATGATGCATGAATTCAAGGCCCCTTTTAATTTTGGGGGACAGAAGCCACCTGTCTCATAGCTGTGTGCAAGATCTATGCAAAAATAGGTCCTATTGCATTCCAAGCAAATGAGTGTACTCTCTAACACTTAAAAAGTAATTATGGTCATTATTTATCACCATCCTTTTCAGCGTGAAGAAAGAAACCTTTTGTCCTTCAGGCACAAATAGACCATGGTCTCAAGCAGCAAACACCAATCTGATTATGACATTGTCTAGGACAGCTCATAAGCAAAATAAATGCAAGCATCTGAGCTGTGCTGATGCTGTGATGACTTAGGGCTGTCTTTTATTGCATGTGCTAACTTTTCCAACAGAGTTTATTCATGACTTATCCATCCTATAAAATACCGCACCATGCAGAAATACCTTGAACTGGTATTTCTGGAAAGAGTAACCGGAATTTGAATTAGGGGCAGATGGTTAACCCTGGGCTAGTTTTCATCTTCTGTTTTTGTAACTGGGGCTGGTGTCTCTGCGTGTCACCAGCAGTGCTGTGGAGAGAGAGGTAGCACAGTGCTCAATGGCACAATGTAGACAGCAGACCAAATGCAAGCAGCACATGGTATGTTCACAACTTGTTTAGATAGAGATGGAGAGCAGCTATTAAACCATAAGGAACATATCATTCAAGAGGCCTCTGAAAAAGGAAAAGATGAAGAATTAGCAAAAATTGGTTTAATCACCTTCACCAAAACTATATTCAGCCTCCAAGATACACCTATGCTGTAGTATATATGTTTCTTCAACTGTGTAAGGAGTTCTGCATTTCTTTAAAATGCAAATTTTCCGTAGTTTGTTACAATTACTAATATTTTGTTCCACAGAATAATTGTGTGACTATTAAGACACCTTCAAAAATGCAGTTTTGCAAGTGTACTGAAGTACACTTAAACCTATCCATTTTAAAAATCTAATATGTGATCTAATTTGTAGTTAATACGTACCTAATATATTCTTCAAATTGATAGCCAAATGCCCACAATATACAGAAAATACAGGGGGTTAGGGGACATAAAGAGAAAAATATACACCAGATGTACTTTAAATTCAAAGGCCACACTAGAATATAATTTTTTTCATTGTGAATATTCATAGCACTTAAATTTCACTTAAATTCCTGGTGGTAAGTCAGTAAGGCAGACTGCAACTTTGAAGGCTTTTGAAGGGCGGACATAATGAATCTTATAGGGGAACAGGATCAAGACAGTGAATGGCAGATAATACCTCAGGAGGAATTTAACAGTCTGAATACGACCTGCAGAGAATTTCTAAAAAGCATTCAACTAGTAACATTTTGATCACAAATGTCCAGAGTTTCCAGAGGCTTTGCAAACATTAAAACCAGTATTTCCAAAGGCATGCTAAGATAATTTCACGCTACTGGGAATCAAAGAGCATGTGGTGAGAGGAAAAATTTGATGGTTTTATGAACTGTACCTTTCTGGCATCAACCCTAACATGTTAATCTGATTGCTTTGTCTACAAAAACAGGAGAGAGATAAGAAATTTTTCTTAATTTCAGTGCTGTTGCTGGAGGTTGAAGGAATAAGCAATTCATGGAGTTCTGCATCAAAAAAATATTCCATTGTCAGTTCCAGGAATATCTGGAACTGATTGATCACAACCAATATTTGCTTGATACATCTAATATTGAACAACACATACCTAAAAAATATTTTTTATAAAACTGGGTTTCAAATTTAAAAGACATTAATAACTTCTTTGATTAAATGCTATAGAATATAATTTTGTTTTTACAAATAGTTTAGAAATATAAACTCCTGGCAACTGAAGCACTTACTTGAAGCAGATTTTTGGCTTAGCTTTCATCAGTTCTATGGAATTTTCCATTATACGACTTGCTGAAAGATGCATGATATGATCTGAATGACTGGTGATTGATGTGTCCCAGGGAGCACAATTTTAACTGTTCCATATGAAATAGATGTCTATCTACCAGGGACAGACATAGTCCAAGAATTTCCCAACCAGCCAAAAGCCTGGGCTAGTATTAGAAAGGTGAATTCTTAACTTACTGAACTTTTTTTTTCTTTTAATACAAGCTTCTCAATGGTAACAAAAGCCCTCACGAAGATTCTTACTAAAGTTTGAAGTAATCTTTCCTTGACACTTCCTCCTCCACTGTGTGTAATAGAAAAAAAGGTCAGCTGAAAAAAAGTAATTAATATTATTTCCTTTTCCAAAACTAACTAAAAAGTAAAGAAGAAAATCTACAAGGTGGGTTTTAGGGAACAATATCAAATAGTGAAAACCTGAGAGTTTGACATTTGGCTACCTAAACTAAGCAAAGGACTGTGCTCTCCAGGAAGTACCAGGCAAGCTCATACACTAAGCTAAATACATCAATTTTTTCTTCCTCTAGTTTCACTCTTTGATGAACAATTTTCCTGATCAGTCATGTTTGTATTGCATTTTCCGTCCTAACAAATGCCAACATACATCATAAAACAAGACCACATGCTACCAAAATAGCATATGGATATGTTTTGGAAACAAACATTGCTCTTCTGGAGTGAAAGACTGAGATCCAATTCACATTACAGTTTTCCAGGTGTAAGCTTATAAGCTCAAACATGGAAGAGATATACCCAGTAGGTAGTTTACTTATGTCAGCAGGTCTCCAGCCTATGGTACTCCTATGTCAAAGCTCCATGGCTCAGCCTCCATCCTTGGGGAAGGTGGTATTCATCTGCCAGCAGGAAATAGTTCTTTCTGTCAGCTTACAGCGATTCTCCATGATGGGACTTGGCAAGGACTGTGTCTGTAATGGAGCTCAGCCCTAAGCATGGAAAGTTCCAGTCCTGATGTAATTGATGTGATAAGTTGCAAGCTAGTGACATTTTGAGAGGCACAAGGAGAGGATCTGAGTAAAACCTGGAATTCAGTGTCTTCCTGTAGAACATATTGTCTATTTGCATTACAAAACAGACTTCTTACAAATACATTCTTCTACTGACCACCATAAAGAAAAATGTAGAGATTGACAGGTACAGAGTATCACAATGTCATTATTAAACTTGAAACTGACAGAGTTATTAGAAGTAAAATGCAAATTTTTACCTGAGAGGAAAAACTGTGGTAAAATCTTCATCACTGATTGCTTCTAAAATTGAGACTGCCTGCATATTTGTTATTTTCTCCAGTTCCAGTAGGAATTAATTCAAAATTTTATAGACTGTGTTACACAGGTCAGGCTCTGCAATTAGAAATCTTCTATTACAATCAGTTAATCTAATAATTCAATTTTATGCTATGCATTTCATAGAAGTTGTTGGATCCAAAGAACAGAGTCACAGTGAGTGATTTTAGATTCTTTTAAAGACTAGAAGAAAACTGGAGTGTCAGAAAGACAGTAGAAAACATAAGTTGAAAGAAAAAATTGAAAGGAGAACAAAATTATTTAGTCAATAAATTATACTAGTTCTATTAATCAATCAGCAGACAGCTAACATAGAGTTATGTAGAGCCAAGCTTTCCCCTTCAGGTGAGCACCCTAAGCACTATGCTACCCTGTTGTTTTCACTGCTGGGCTTTGCATTTGAGGCTTCAAAATAATTCTGTTTTAATGGGAAAAGAGGCGTTTTACCCATCTTCTTCGGGTCTTAAGACTATTTGACAGGATTTGGTGTCACTGCTTCCTCCTCTCAAGTAGAGGAGGAGATAAAATTATTCAAGAGATGGTCCTTGGCTTCTCCTTCCACCTGCTTTTTCAATGACAGCTTTCTTGGACTTTATGCTTTGTAATGGACGCTGATGATGGACAGGTCTGTTGTGACTCCTGTTAGAAATGAGAGAGTGTCAAACATTTTAAAGGAGGGCATATTAACTAAGCCAGGTACATGCTCAGGCCATTGCAAACAAAGAGAATTAGAAACTATTAATAAAATCAATAAATACTTATTAATTTTGCTAAAGGATTGGGTCTGCAATCATGCAAATGCCTGAAATGTGTTCTCTACATCCACACTGTACTGGGTCTGGCTGGGATGGAGTTCATTTTCTTCACAGCTGTGTGGTGTTGTGTTTTCAAATGGTGACCGAGAAAGTGCTGATAGCACATCCATGTTTCAGCTATTTAGTGTCAAGATCACCCCTGTTTCTCACTGTGCTGCCCCAGAGAGGGGACTGAGGTGGGCAAGAGATTGACAGTCAGAGTCAATGAGCTCCGGTAAGTCAGGACAGCTGACATCAGCTGACCAAAGGGATGCTCCCCATACCCCGTAATGTGCTCAGCAATAAAATGGAGAAGGGGGCTTGGGGACTGTCAGGGCTTTGTTTTGATGTTGTTTATGGATGGCTTTTAGTAGCACTTCTGTTTTCTTTTCTTCTTCCCCCACACCCCTCCCCTTTGCTTACTAGAGTGTTTATCTCAACCCAAGAGTTTTTTCTCACTCTTGTCCTAACACTTCTCTCCCTTAGCTTGCTTGGGAATGAGTAAGAGAGTGACTGAATGGGGTCTGAGTTGACAGCTGGGGTCAGCCCACCACAGACACAGCATTCAAACTAGTGTCATTAATGACATGTGCATCTAAGTTATAACGGAAACTGTCAAAGTTTGGCAAACATTTTGAAAACTGTATTTCTCAGTTGTAAAAGCCTATAATATGAAGAATGCATTCATAAGAGTAACATACATATGCTAAATTCGTACTGATGTAATGTTCACATTTCCAGATGGGAGAAAAACTAGCCAGAATTTTTTGAAACAAAATTCAAAATTCAAAATTCTATCAAATTTGGTCACCTTTACAAGAAGGTTCTTAAGGAAGAAAAAAAGCATGTTTTATCCTAAAGTTTCATGCAGATTAAAGACTCACAGAACATTGTTAAATTAAATAAATGTGCACAAGATATCTGTCCAATGATCAATGAATTTTTCAAAACAATTTTTATACAGAATTTTTTTTACCAGAATATTTTTATATACAGAATTACTCAAAGTACTATGGAAACACAAGTGTTTGTGCTTACAGTATATCAAATTACAGCATCCGTAGCCAAGATTTGGCTTGAACTGTAAAAAGGTTATGCATAAATATTCCAGTTGGAAAAGTATATGTTCAGAATGACAAAATTTAATACCAATAAAAGTTAAGAATGTGAAAACAAAGGATGGGTCCAATTTCAACACTTTCTACTTGCATGAATGGTCTGGGCAAGAGATTCTGAACATAGTTTTTTAACAAGAAATTTAATCTTTGTATGAAATAGGATGTGGCAGTGGGCTAGGGG
>VYZT01016450.1:0-22665 GCA_013400735.1 Pomatostomus ruficeps
CCCCCACCCCCACCCATCCACCCACCTTGGGTTCCCTCACACCCCTCAGGGCCTGGCCTGGCCCCCACCAGCCTGGTCCTGTCACAGGGAGGTTGGACCAGGAGTGTCCCAGAGCTGTCAGAACCTCCCGGCACAGCACGCGGTGACACCTGGTCCAGCTCTCCACCTGAACTCTCCACTGAACTCTCCACCTGAACTCTCCAGCTGAACTCTCTGGCCATCTCAGGGCCCTGAGCCCGCATCTCCTCCTCATTTCCCAGTCACTTTGTCTCATAGATGTCAAAGTCCATCAGACAACTGAGCAAGGCTCCTAACTCCTTCAAATTCCAGCTTTCACCTTTTCCCTGGCCAGGATAGCTTCCTATGGCCAGTCAGAGGAACTTTTTCTGCCTTTTCCTCCTTCCCTTTCCCACCAGGTTACACTGGGGTTCACTTCTCCCCTTTCTGCACCTCAAGCAGGACTTTCCTTAGACCAGAAGAGAGGAACTGACCTCTGAAAGGAACTGACCAGGAGCAAGGTCACAGTGATCCTGCCTCCACTGTCACACGGTGACATTCCCACAGCCACGTCCATTATGGGCAGGACCACACCCACGTGGGAGTTCTGTCATGGGCACAACATCACAGCAGCAAATTCTTTTTCCTTTGCAAGCACCGTAACTGTTACAAAGAGCCTTTCCTACACTTCATGCTCCGAGCCTTGACGCTCAAGAAGAGCCTGGAAATGACCTTATAGACACATCAAACCCATGAACTGTCCTTTTAATGATCAAAATCGTTGCCAAACTCCCCTAAATTTTGCTGTGGTATTATTAAAAGATTAATTTTACACACTGCATCTCACTCACACTGCCCTTGAGCAGAGTTTCCTTGCTAGAGGTGCAGCCACCTATGAGGAGAAATGCAGCCACAGCTTAAATGGGGCACAAAAACACGACAGAGACAACGCTGGCTCAAAGTTTCAGAGCCTGCTGGCAGCTCTGCCAGGAAGGCACCACCTAAATCGGTCACGACATCAGGACAAACTCCTCCTCTCCTGCAAGCAGCACCGGAGTGGACTCAATATTTTATCGTGCAAATGTTGAGCTGCCCTCCCTGTCCTCAGAGGTTCTGAGCAGCGCCGAGTAAATAATTCACAGCAAATCATTTATTCAAAACTTCTGCCTGCGTTTTGTGTCAGTCCAAGAACACAAAATGATGTTCTTCCCGTTCAGGTTCAGTCAGCCTGCGCTTTAGGGTTTGGGTTGGGGTTCCAAGGGCTGGGACACATGTGGGGCTGCTGCAGGGGTTTCGCTGCGCTGCCTCTACGTGTGCGTGCTGAGTGGGCGCAGTTGGCTTTGCCAATGACATCCACTTGGCCCTGTTCCTGGGATGAGCTGAATTTACTGCCAGGGAACAGCCTTGAGCCCAAGGAGAGTCCATTCAGCAGCCAAGATTAGGTTCAGATTACAGACAGCAAATAATTCTAGCGAGACAAAAAATTAAGCAAAAGCCTGTGGTTATTGTGTGGAGACTCCGTAGCAGGGGGCTTCTCCAGCTTCCCCTCGGAGTGGGGCCGTCAGTGTCCTCTCCTGTATCCTCTGTAGGATTTTTATCCTGCTGCCTTTTACCGCAGATCCTGGCCCTGGGTTCTGCCCAAGCAGAGATTCCTACAAAGTGTCCACAGCCTGGAAGAGCAAAAGGTTGATTTTTGCCATGTAAAAGGGTGCCAGGCCATCCCCGGGGGTGACAGGAAAAGCCGATGCCAGTTGTTAGCAGGGGAACAGGGCAAAGCTGCAGCAGGGAAACTTCACTCAAAAAGCGATGCAAACACCCCCAAAATCCCACAAATGCAGGTGGTTAAAGAGCAGTGTCATTTTTGAAACACCACACCAAGCCAAACTCCATTTTCAAAGACTGTACATGCCTATCCCATTTGGGAATGCATCCCCTTGGGGCCACCAGAACTCAATTAACCATCAAGGACCTGATTTCCATGTACACCAGTGCGTGGTGGCACTGGTGTCAATCACAATCAGGTCCAATGGGGCAGTGATAACCCATTTTGTATCACAAAAGCTGTCTGGTGCCAGTAATCTCAAGAACAATAACAAGTAAAATTTTTTTTTTCCCATTTCTTTACCAGAAAGTGGACAGCTGCTGAGCCCTAAAAATGGAAAGGGGAGCAGTTATCCTCAGAAATAAAGCCTCTGGAAAAATGCCTTTTATCTCGCTGAAAAAAAGTGTTTTCCTTCATTGTGCAGAAAGGCAGATTTTGCATATTTTAATTAGATCAGTTGAAAACTCGGGGAAAAAAAGAGAAAAAAGAGAACCTGCTTTGCTGTCAAGCTCCTTAGTGAAGAAAAGTTCTGAAAGTTCAGGAACTTGGAGAGAACTTTAAATCTCCATGGCTAAAAATAATCCATCCCTTAAGAAAATGCCATAGAATTTTTTTCTTTTTCTTTTCTTTTTTTTTTTTTTATCATCGCTGCCTTAGATGACTTCAGGTCATCAGAACACGGAAATTAAAGTAGGAAACTGGAAATCTTTTTCTTTTCAACTTTCTGGTTCTTTTCAACTTTCTGGTTCTTTTCAGAACCTTTTTGCTGCTGGCTGGGCAGCGGGTAATCCCTGCAGGGCTGCCATTCCACTTGGATTCGCAGGAAGTGCTGCAGCTTGATGAAATGCAGCTTGACAAGACGTTTGGAGCTACAGCTGGTGGTGCAGACACGAGCAGGAGGTTTCTACGCCTGTTCCTGAGCAGTTTTAGTTTTTCTCTGGATTACCTTTATTAGCATTATTTTAGATTCTGGGTTTTTTGCTCCACTGAAGCCACGCTGAGCAAACACCCCAGGCCCTGCTGGTGGCACAAGGGACAGCTCGGCCCATGACAGTGGCAGAGCCGTGAATCACGTCAGGGAGAGATCAGGCTCCAGGCCTCACACCTGCTGCTCCCACTGAACTGTGCAGGAAAATCAGTTTAATTCCTGCTGTCACAATGTCCCTTCCACCCTGCCGTGCATCACAGAGCCGTAGAAGCAGCAAGGCTGGAGAAGATCCCTAAGATCATCGAGTCCAAGCATTAAATCAGCACCGTGGTCACCACTAAACCACATCCCCAAGAGCCACATCCACGCACCTTTGGAGCTCTTCAGGGGATGGTGATTCCAGCATTTCCTGAGCAGCCTGTTCCAGGGCTTAACCACCCTTTTGGTGAAGGAATTTTTCCTAAGATACAACCTAAACCTGCCCTGGAGCAACCTGAGGCTGTTTCCTCTTGTCCCTGCTTGTTAATTGGGAGCAGAGCCCGACTCCCCGGCTGCCCCCTCCTGTCAGGGAGTTGTGCAGAGCCAGAAGGGCCCCCTGAGCCTCCTTTGCTCCAGGCTGAGCCCCTTTCCCAGCTCCCTCAGCCGCTCCTGGGGCTCCAGACCTGTTGCCCAAGGGTTTTGTCCCCATTTCCTCGCTGGGTCCTTTTCCCCTTTGCTGATGGAGCACTCACACTGTCCTTCGCTCCTGCAGACAGACGGACACACTCTGGCTGTTTGGCTGCCCACACCATGCCGGGGGTTTCCTGGCAGGGCTGGCACTGAGCTGCACCATCTCACACGAGGGGACAGGTGACCTCGAGCAGCTCATTAACAGATCCCTGCTAATTACGGCCATTTGCTCCTCTGTAGGGTGCTTCTCTCCCTCTGTGATGGATCTGCTGAGCCCTCCCTGTGCCCGTGGTCCCTGCGTGGAGCTCTGCAAGACACACTGACCCCGCCGTGGGTGCCTGCACCCGGTGTGAGCCCTCAGAAATGTCCCAGCCGTTCTCCCCACGGACACACAAGTGGGGTTGGCACACGTGGAATTGTCAGAAAGGAAGCAAAGTCCTTGACCTGGCCATAAATCTCCTGGGCAGAGCTCAGTGTAATGGCACACGGTGCCAGGGAACTGCGCAGGGCTTGGCAGCCAGGAACACTCAGGAATGGGAGAATATTTGTGTGAGACCAAAGGAGTTTAATTCCTCTCTTCCCACAGTTCAACTCTCATTTTAGCCTTTAGGATGAATACCTTTGAAGTGTCGCCTTTACACTCCCTTGCCCTGGATATCTGTCTTCAAACCTGGCCTTTTCCTTAGTGTGTAATTATTAATTCTTTTTAAAAGAGTTTGGGGTATTAGAAAGAAATTCTTTTAACTATGAGGGTGGGGAGGCCCTGGCACAGGGTGCCCAGAGAAGCTGGGGCTGCCCCTGGATCCCTGGCAGTGCCCAAGGCCGGGTTGGACAGAGCTTGGATCACCCTGGGACAGTGGAAGGTGTCCCTGCCATGACAGGAGGAGTAACTGGATGAACTTTAAGGTCTCTTCCAACCCAAACCATTCCGTGACTCTGTGATTCTGTGATTCTGTGATTCTATCTCTAATTGTCTGGAGCTGGGCATTGTTACTCTGTATTAAGTGACTGGAAGTATTTTACATTCCATCACTGCCTCGTATTATTTTTGCCGTGTTTAGTGCTTGGTTCACAGACTTCCTTTCCCCAGAAGCTCCGAGCCACCCTGAAATCTCCAGGTAAAACTGGGAACTCCCTGGCAAAGCCACTGCTGTCACCCTATGCCAGCTGGGCAAAAGCAAACGCTGCCCAATGCACGTCTGGGAGGGCAGTGAGAAGGGTTTGCTCTCAGCTGCACCTGCAGAGCCGCAGAGGGTTCCCCAGGATCCCATTCCCCATCCACAGGCTCAGGGGAGACCCCAGAGGCAAGACAGGTGTGGGGATTTGGGGTGCAAACTGCTTGAAATGCCCAGAAGGAAGGTGTTCCCTTCTGCACTGCGTGGTCTGTGCCCAGTGCTTTGGAAATAAAGGGATCACTGCAAAATCCAGTTGGCTTCAGACGCTCAGCACTGCCAAAGAAAAGGCATTCTGAAGGGGACCTGCCTTGGAGGGTGGCTGCCAGGCGATGTGGATTGGAGAGTTCAGCCAGAACTTCCCAGACATTACCCCAAAATGCTGTGGAACCACATCTATAGTATGCCTATCCCAATATAATTTTTATATATATCTTTATTTATTTATTTATTTATGCAGCAAATGGATGCAGCCTACACTCATCTGTATTCAATCAGGATTTGCCTATTGGGGACATCAAATCCCGTGCCCTGTCCTTCTCAGGGCTCTGCTCTGGCTGAGGGAGAGAATAAAAGGCAGAAAAGCACATTGTGGATGCCGGGGGAATAAACATCCCGGAGCAAATCTTCCAATCTCTGCTGGCAATCGGCTCCTGTGCTGGAGCAGGAGGGATTAGATCCCTCAGAGAAAGATAAACTTCTTCTATCTGACTTGGTGGAGAAAGCTCTCACTTTGCAGATAAATCTCCCTGTGTGCCATCTTCAGGGCTGTTTATCCTCTGTGCATCTCCCAGGCTAATTGCAGGCAGTGCCTTCCTTTGTGTGCGGTGTCCTGCAGTTTGGAGCATTTTGCTCTCGCTTTTTATGCACCACGAAAATCGGGGACTCAGGAGAAGTCTGCAGATGCAGAAAATGCAATAAAATGCTTGTGAGAGTCTATCCTTCTCTCCATGCATCTGTTTCACCTCCTCAGACTGAATCATTCCCAGCTTTTCTCTCTCGCCCCCCCCTCAGCAAGGACAGGTATTTTAATTTGGGATTTTGTCTTTTTATCTCTACAACCCTCAAATCTCCCATTCTGAAGCAGCATCGTGGCTGTCCAGGTCCCACCAGTAAGCCCCTGCAGTTATCACCTGCAGCCAGACTCTGGTATCATTTACACATCGAACCTGAGCAAAATATTGATTTCAGTGGGTTTCTCATAATTTGCATTTGTGTAACAAAATTGTTCCTGCTACAAATACCCATTTTCTCTCTAATTTAATGGAAATATGATTCTTCACGTGGGAATAATCCTGTTTGGCTTTTAAAACCGGCTGCGCTGGGGACTGAGCTTGCCAAGTGAAAAACCTCCTGACTTTGCACAGTCCAGACTACAAATTATTCTTTGGGAATAGGAACCTCTCATTTTCCTGTGGCAAACTTGTACAGAAGGAGCCCGTTCAGTCATTTTGTCATACCTTACACAGTTATTAATGAGCTCAGGGATGCAGACACAGCGGAGGGGTAATACACCAATGATCATTTATTGATTCCATTGCGAACCCGCAGGTGTCATGGGATTTAATATTGCATTTGAGGGCGAAAAGAACGATTTTTGTAAGGAATCAGCATCTATCTGCAATTTCAAACCAGGGTATCAAAATAGGCCCTTTAACAGGAGCCTTTAAAGTCATTTCCTTTGCTTGTGCAAAGCCTCTACTACTTTGCTCTTAGTATCTCTACCCAATATATTTTACTGCCTTCTTTCCTTTTTATGACCCCATTTTTATTTACAGTACAGCCCTTAATTTAGTAGTGCTGACACAGTTACATTTGCAGCAATGGCTTAATTACCATATATTCATGAACAGGGTGGTTAGGGATAGTAGCTCCAAAACATGACAGATTCATTTGCATTATTATCATTAGCATGCTGCACAAATGAGTTTGTGTTTGGGAAGGAGCTCTTTAATGGGTTCCATAAGAACCCGAGTCTGGAGGAGAAGAGTGAGCTGCCACTTGCACCACGCTGGCCTGAAACCTCTGCAGATTGCACTGTGATCATGCTGACAGATGGTATGCAATGCCATTTTCCTACTCAGCAGAAAATGGAAAAATATAATAAAGACACGGCAGAGATTAGGCTCTTTATCAATGGGACTCGAAATCTAGCGCACCATATGCTTGGTATAAAAAGAAACATTCGTCTGAAAAAATTAAAGCAGAGCATGGGCTGCATTTATCTGTTACTCTTTGTAGACTTCGTGGTTAGGTTTTCATCCATCATTTTAATTTTGAGTGTAACTGTAGTGAGTGATAACGTGGTTCTCCAACTTCTTCCTTGCTCTCCAGCAGCAAGTCCTTCCCTCCCCGCTCTCCTAACGGGACTCTCCCCGTGCTGAGGTGATTTTGTCAGCAGGACAGGGGCTGGCAGCAGCTGGTGCCCCCAGCCCTCCTGCCCAGCCCGTTTGTTGGTGGCAGAGCTGACCCAGTGCCCAGGGGCAGAGGGATCTGGGCCAGCAGGGTCTGACCTCTCCTTTGGCAAAGGCCCCGAGCTGCATCTTCAGCCATGCCCAGCCAAGGCTGCTGCTCCTGCCAGGATTGTTGTGGCTGCTCTTCACTGGGCGTTCCTCGGTGACAACACACGAGGCCTGCAGAACGCTTGAAATGCAGGCTCACAAATTCGTGATAAATCCATCCCTTTCAGCTTCATGCAGGGACAGCCATCAGTCCTGGTAAAATTATTAAAATTATAAAAAAGGGCCAGCTCAGGTGTGGGGGAAACGCTGGACCACCACTGACAGCATGTGATCCATCCCTGGGCATGTCTCACTGCACAGAGAGAAAGGCAGAGCTCAAATCCCTGAGGGGCTCATGTCTGGCACAAGAAAAGTCCCCCTGGAGTCACTGCACTTGCTGAAAATCAGGTGTTTACTGCAGTGCATCCCCTAATCTGGAGCAGGGATCAGCTCTGAGGGAGCAGGGAAGCCAAAATGCTGCTGTGGTTGCCCCTTGAGGGCCTGAACTCTGTTTATGCCACGAAGTGAAAGTGGCTGGGAAGGCAAATGACACCGGCAGGAGTGATGACTCTGCTCCCACCAGGGCAAGGGGAGATTGCCCAGCCTTAGTGAGGAATTTGCAATACACAGAATTAGTGATTTGGAGAAGTAACCATTTTTCCCCCTCTTAATCCCGCCTGTTAGCTTGTTCTTTGGGGTGGGCACGAGCCTGAACAACAGCTTCTTTCAGCCACTGTCATGTGAGAAAATAGGAATTTGTTTGGAAGAGCTAGAGAGGCCATCCAGCTGATTTTCATCCTCTTCTCCAGAATAAGACAAGAGAAATATTCAGTTTTCTTGTTCATCCAGATGAGACTGCTGAGACAGCAGGGCCATAAAACCCAAAAATTGTACCTGGCTGAGCCCTGGGAAAGCTTCATCCCAGGCAATGAATATAAAGACACTTAGGGTACAACTTGTGTGGAAAATTGGTCTGGGGGAAGATTTTTTTTGGTTAAAAACTGAGCTCATCTGTGTTAAGAACCACTGAGGTGCTGGGTCTGTGCCTTCTCAAAGATCACTCAGAAGTCACCACCCAAGAGAGGCACCTCCAAGCCCTCAGTGCCTGGAGTCCCATCCTGTTCACCCCTGCTTTCTGTGGCGTGACACTAAACACAGAAATGCCTTATCTACACCAGGGGTCTTATCAGTTCAACCCAAACTCCCTGAATCAGAAAGGCCTAAATGCTTAGAGACCATAAGCCCATCATTTCTTGCTGGTTTGGGTCCATATTGGTTTAGTGCAGCACAAGTGAGAGAGGCTGTGGGGGAACTCTTCCCTCAGGAGTTGGGAATATCCATGCTGGGTCCTGCTGGAGGTCACCCCAGCAGCCAGGAGAGACTCAAAGGGGCAGTAGACAGCAGCACTTTCCTGGGAAATGCTCCCAGACCCCCTCATGCAGCCCTGGCACTTCCCAGTCCACGAATACTGTCCTGGGATTTGAGATCCCTCAGAGTTGTTTTCTTCTATAACTTTCCCCTGCTTGCTTTGAGCTCTGTCATCTTCTAGCACCCCCAGCATCCTGTGTCAAGGAGTTCCAATGCTAATTCACGTATTCCCTCAAAAACTTCCTTTTATTTAACTGATTATCTGCTTGTTGTCTTCCATTCCTGGGGCCTTGACTGACTCCCACACAGCAATCCTATGGCCCTGGATGTTCATGGCTTTAGGATGTGTCAGCAGGATGTGCTCGTCAGGGTTGCAAAAAAATTGGAATCAGTCTTGGTCTCTGTGTTCCCAAGCAGCAAAAACCCACTATATTACTCAGCAGTATATTCATGCTATAAATACACTTTTTTTTCGCATTAATTCATCCTTATTTACCACAGCAGATAACAGAACCCCGGGCTCAGATCCATGCGGCAATAAAAAACGACAGAAATTTCTCCCAGATTATAAAGATTTGTCATGTTGTCACTACGTTTATTTTCTCCATCTATTTCTCTCCTTTCTGTGCGTTGCTTTATGCTCCGCGGGGCCCTCAGGGGAGGAAAAGAGGGTATTGTTTTGAAAAATATAAGGGGTTTTTGATTAAAGGATACAAAATTAATTTGCTTCACAGAGCCTGGGAGCACATTATTTGACAACTGTACTTCAGTGAACAAACACAGCACACATGGCCAAATTCATCATGTTGATCACCAGATCCTGGCCATTTGTTCTCCAGACTGGGGCGTCTCTGTTGCAATTAGAGAATGGGAATTTGCTGAAACACATGGAAACACAGGTTGGTTTTTTTCACTGGCTTGCACAAACTGAGAGGAATGGCGTGGCTGCATCTCCCACTGGACTGGGAAGAGCATTGGAGCATGGCACTGACCACACTGGTGATACTGGACACCACAAACTGGAGCCTGAACCACCCCCACTGGTAACCCCAAACTCAGGTTTAGCAGCGGGGTTTGGTTTAGGGTTAGGTCCTAAGTAGCCAGCAGAGATCAGAATCCGTGGTTTCCTCTGAAGAGATTTTTCCCTTTTGAAGGGTTGGGAATTGAGGTTCAGAGTCACATCAGGATGGACACCAGAGCTCCACCAGTGCCCCCGTGCCGGTCACATCCCAGCTGCCAGGCACTGCCCTCTGGGGTTATTTTGGATGTGTGATGCTCTCAGAACAGAGCACAGCCAGTTCTTGGGCAGCCACCATTAGGAACTGGGAAACAAAGCTGAAGACAATGTGCTTTTTTGGGTATTTATACACCAGAAAATGAGAAATCTGTGCCTGCCCTGCTCTGGGAAGGCACATCTGCACCGAGCTGTCCCCGTGGATGCAGCTCCGCCGGTCCCAGCCGGGACATCCCTTGATGCACAACAGTTCCATTGCCTGCTAAGCCTCCGTGGTGCTTTGTGGTTTGGAGTGCAACAAGGAAGAGCCCAAAATTACTCACACAGGCAGCAATGTCACTATGGAAACCAGGAGACAGTTTAGCCTACTTTGGCCAGCATTGACAGAGCTGCTCTAATAACCCAGAAGATGGTGCGACCCCAGCTGTCTGCAGAGAGCTCCCGAGGAGCACAAACCCTGAAATCTCCTAAAATATCTCGGTATTGGGCCTGACAGACATTATCAGCTCTTCCCAGTTCTCACAGTCCCTTCCCATATCTAAAGGACTTTGGGAGTGCACGGATGGGGTGAGACCTGAGCAAGCCTCGTGAAGAGACCCTGTTTTCCTGTCCCAGGGTTTCCACTGGATCAGAAGTGTCTCTCCATCGGTGTGTGTTCAGAAATCACCTGATGTTTACACGCCCAGAGCGGCTGAGGTCTGAGCTCAGGATCAAGAGCATCCCACGGCGCCTGTAAGCACAAACCACACTCTGCCGGAGGAACAGCAGTGACTCCTGCCCCAGCAAACACACCTCGTGCGTACAGCACAGCCAGTTCTGTCAACCCAAGTGAAAATAATGTCATAAAAACAAGCTGGATGAAATCCTGCTGCTTGGGAGCCCGGGAGAGAGTGCACGGCCCCATCTCCCTCCTCCCCGTGCCTCGTTTGCCTCCGTTTGCCTCAGTGCATGCCGAGACTTCCAGGAGGCTGCTGCTGCAACCATTTTTCTCTGCAGATGTGCTCTCTGTGGGGTCTCAGCCCATGGCCACTTGTCTGAGACATGAGCACGAGGAGCACACGGAGATGAGACCCTTCCTGCAGAGCAGCACCAGCTCTCCCTGCCAGCCCAGCCTCTCACACCTCCTGTGGGATGAAACCGATTGAAGCTGAAAACACAATCAGAAGCAGCAATCCTGCAATGCCCGTGTTTTAAACACCTTCCAGACAGCTCTGTCCCCAGAGAGAAGCTCAGTGTGGCATCCAAGTGGATGGTCCCCCCAAAAAAAGTGAGTGGGAATAAGCTCCCAAGGATCCCTTAGGGAAAATTTGGATCATTATTCCTGCCAAAGGTGGGGAACAGGCTCGGGGCTCCCACCAATCCCAGGGATCCTCAGCTTGAGCCAGTTGCCCTGTGGCAAACAAAATAATGAGTCTGATTGGGACGGGTTTGCTGTTTTTATTGCTTTGTGGAGGCAATTATTGGTGAAGAAGGGAAAGGGAAGGAAAAGACAGCTTTTGACCATCCTGGGCAGAACAACCCTTCTCTGGCCTGGAATGCCAGAAGGGCTCGGTGGCCCCAGAGCTGCTGCAGGGAGCCAGGAGCAGAGCTGCTGCCTGGGGAGAGTTCCAGCCGTGCTGGGAGCTGCAGGGGAGCTGCTCTGGCCTTAATCCACGAGCAACCCTCAGCCTCAGCCCGGCCTTTGAGCACAGACCTTGCTCCAGAGCTGTCAATCTCCATCCACCCCTGAACAGCAACAGAAAGCAAAACCCTTCTGTCTTTGCAAGC
The DNA here is from genome assembly GCA_013400735.1 of Pomatostomus ruficeps. NCBI lineage: Eukaryota > Metazoa > Chordata > Aves > Passeriformes > Timaliidae > Pomatostomus > Pomatostomus ruficeps. The sequence goes on from VYZT01016450.1 coordinate 11,459, forward strand.
CTTCCCCAGCTTAGGTCAAAGTTGACTTGCAGGGATGACTTTTGTCGCTCTCTCCATGAAAGCAGCAAAGCCAGCGCAGGGATGGGAGCTGAATTTGGGGAGAGGAGTGAGAGACACACACACAGACGCAGTCCCACCCCGAATTTCCTCAGCGTGCTTTAGAGGGCACTTCCAGTCCAACCAGGGAGCTGTGGCAAAGGTTGGCAAACTTTCAGAAAGGCCTGATGGCCTCCAAAAAAATTACAGCTTTTAAAGATAATTAATTGACCCATTTCAGCTTTTGCTTTTATTCTCGTTTCTTTTATCTGCTTTTTCCTCAGCCCATCATTCCTAATCTGTAACTGTGTCATCTTTTACACAATCGCATTTCTTACAATAGGCAGCTTAAAAGAAAATTAATCCTAAAGAGTCACATCTATCCTGGTCCTTTCTGGGCTCGTGCTTCTGATCTGATCCGTTTTTTCCGTGCTGCTCCAAAGCAGTGGAAACAAATTTTCCTGCAAATCGCTGCCTCCTTCAGCCTGTGATTCCTCTCGTATGATTCATTTAGCTCTGTATAGGAAATAAAAGGAGGCGAGATGATAATTTTTTTTCCCCACTGAGGCAAGTTTATATCGGGACTTCCTGGAGTCCAGCACTTCTTACTCTCCTTACTCTCACCGTGGTACTACTAAAAAACACCCAGGGAAGTGAGCTGGTGCAGAAGAGCTGTGAAAAACGCGAGGGATCTGCCAGGTTTCTCCATGTTAGGAAACACAAGGGTTTTGTCTCAGGCTGCTCTAGTAAACAGAATGTGAAATGCAGAGTGAGAGATGGAATGATCTCCCCTGCTCAATATAATTTCTGGGGGAGGGAGACGTCTGCACCGTTAGTTTCACTGAACACGCTCTCCTCGCCCGCATTGTGCTTTCGAGTCGAGTCGCAGGAAGATTCCCCTCGGAGAACACTGAAATTAAACACTGCATCAGGAATGAATTAATTGTGCTCGGTAATTGCAGTGCTCGCGTTACCTGGTCCTCGAGAGCAGCGGGAAGAGCAGCTGCCGCTCTGCCCTGGCAGGTTCTGCCCCGGCAGGTTCTGCAAAAAGTTTGTAGGGAAGAGCTGAATATTTGTTTTTAATGTTTATTTCAGCCCCCAGCGTCTCGGGGAGCTCGTGAAATGTTTGCTGATGCCAAAGTGCTCCCTGGCCTGGGATGAGCCTGGATTCTGCTGAGCTTTGCCAAGGTCTTTTCTGCTGCAGAGATGCTTCAAATGTTGCCAGGAAGGCTCTGGTGAGGGAGCATCCCACCCAAACTGGTATTCCAGCACTGCCATGGCAGCTTCCAGTCCTTCCCAGCTCTCCAGGTGCCTTTCCAGACTGAGGTCACCCTGGCAGCTTCCAGTCCTTCCCAGCTCTCCAGGTGCCTTTCCAGACTGAGGTCACCCTGGCAGGGCTGCCACAGTGCCCTGACCAAGCTGCCCTCCGCTGCCCCCTCCCACGCCATCACCATAGCAGGGGAAGTTGGTGGCTTTAATTTAAGACCCAAATAGTGCTGTGACAGCTCCACTCTCCCACTAAATCCCATCCTTCCCAAGGCCAAGCCGCTTGCCACCACCTGGGGAAATCATTCACCTTTGTCAGATACCTGGATGTGATGCATGGGTGCTTCTCCTCTTGCAGCACCTTTTGGCTTCACACGGAGAATTCTTGGCTTGGTTTGTGGCCAAGAAGCCACTGGGAATGTCCTGGGTGCCCACTGAGCCCTCAGCGTGCCTCGTGCTGGGGACAGACTGCAGCATCCCTCGTCACCAGATGCTGTGGGGAGCACTCTGTAAAACTGGAGGTGAAAACAAGAATAGCCCCAAAAGGCACAGATCAGGATTAGTGCCCACTACACCTCCCTACTTGTAATTTTGGAAGGGTTTCTGCCGTGCTGCTCTGAGCTCATCACATCTTCCATTCAGCACAGGCTGCCTCGGCCTGGCCCAGAGGTTACTGAGCACTCAGGATGTGCAGTGGGGGAGAAGGAGAGAGAAAAAGCACCTGGAATTTGGATATTCCCTGCAAAGAATTTCTGCTTCTTGCCCACAAATCAAGTGCTCTTTGATTTCCAAAGCTCACCTCCTCTTCCAAAGTGGCACAGAAAAGTCCCCAGCCCCTCAGCAGAGTTTTATGCCCCTTGACTTTACAGCACTTTGGAGAACAATCCATAATGAACAGAGATTATCCACAAAGTCACAGAGATCAGCCTAAGTGAATATTTTGGCTCTGGAGGCAGCAGTGCCAAGCAGATACACACAGCTCGACTTTTTTCATAGGAGCACACATGAAATGGATGTCATCCCTATATATTTTTAGCTTTTGATGTGAATTTTCACCCCTTTAAAATTAACTTCACTTCTGACATATAATGCAGCGATTGTTCACCACATCTTTGATCCTGCATTAGCTGATGGAATTCAAGATCCTTTTTTTCCCTCTTTTTTGAGTGTGTCTTAATAACAAAGTTCAGTTTAAAAAAAAAAAAAAAAGTTTGTCTTCATATGCATTTCCCATGCGTGTGTAAAACTCCCAGGCAGCTCCAGAGCTGCCTCCTGATCTGAAAGCCCTCCCTGAGTTTTTATAAACCCTACAATATATCGCTGTCAGCTCGTATCTAACAGCAGGTGCTATTAAAGGACATAAAATATGTCAGCGTAACCCCCCAAGGAAACGGGCGAGGAGCTTTGTGTGCAGCAGCAGAGTGACAAGCGGTGGGTGTTCGGCTCTGGCACGTTCTCCTGGCAGGCTCCTCGCCTGGAGGGGTGGGGAGCTGCGGTCCCACTCCTGTGGCACCAGCTCTGGGGATCTGAATTGCAGATTGAGATCCTCCCCTTTTGGGGGGGAGGTTTTATCGAGGAAAAGGCGGGGAATCGCTTCTTGTTTAGCAAACAGAGCTCCTGATGTTCCCGCGTGGGGAGGGGAGCGAAATCCCTAATGACACAGGAGTCAGCAGTCACTGTCACACCGGGTGGAAAGGCACCGCCATCGTGTCACTGTCACCCCTGGGCCCCGGGGAGAAGGTGGTGACAGCAACTGTGACAAACCCAGAGAATCCCAGAGTGGTTTGGGCTGGAGGGGACCTTAAATCTCACCTCATTCCAACCCCCCTGCCACGACCAGGTGGAAGGCGTTGGGAGTCAGACCAATGATTTTCACTGCAACCCGGAAAACTTCTCTCCCACGGGGTAAACTTGAAACAGAAAGAAGCAGGAAAAACTCCGAGTTTAGATCCCATCTCTGAATTTCCCTGGAGCTGATATATCCCCGAGGCTCTGGGCTTGGCAGAGCAGAGGGTGCTGATATTACCTGCACTTCCTGAGTGTGGGATCTCTCCCCTGCAGTTGCATTGCAGAGTTAAAAATTCTCAGTGGTTCTGTACACTTGTATGTGTGTATATACAGATAGATAGATAATAGATAGATAGATAATAACATATAATATATAATATATAATATATAATATATAATATATAATGTATAATGTATAATGTATAATGTATAATGTATAATGTATAATATATAATATGAATATATTAGATCAATATTATATTTCTATATTATATATATAAATATATATATATTTGTCTTCCCCTATATGAATCTAGAGCACTATGTACCTCTAGCCCAAATTTAGATGAAGGGTAAAAACCACCCTGATTTTCTCAGAATGGTTTGGGTTGAAAGAGACCTGAAATATCACCTCCTTCCAAACCCCCTGCCACGGGCAGGGACACCTTCCACTATCCCAGGTTGCTCAGAACCCCATCCAACCCAGCCTTGAACACTTCCAGGGACGGGGAAATGTTCAAGAGCTCGTTTCATCCTGGCAGCATCCGACGAAAGAGGCTTTGTGCCTCTAGGAATCTTCTGCTGCATCTGGGCTCTCGCTTGTGCAGCACATGGAATGCAAGCCACAACCTAAAATACTCAGAGGAATTAAAAGCATAAAGGCTGTGGAGTTGTAAAGCGAGGCAAGGAAAACATTGGTTCACTGGTAAGAAGAAAGAAGGATTTGTTTCCTATTTCATCCTTATTTTATTGTGGATAATATCAATGAAGGCAAAACGCGAATGACACCAGGGAAAACAGAAGCTTCCCCTAAATCAGGGTTTCTCACCCTTTGAGGGGACAGCAGCTCCCTAAACAAAACCTGTCACAATTTTGGTGGAAGAACAAGAAAGTGCAAAGGATGGCAGGAGATGTGAGGGTGAGTGAGGCACGGGGTGTTCTGCAGCTCGGGAGAGGCTGTGTGCCACCGAGCCAAAAGGTTGTCAGGAGACAGGGAACGAGGCTCAGAGCAGCTGGAAACCGCTCAGGACTGGCAGGAGAACTCTTCCCTGCCTGCTGCGAGTCCTGTCTCCCGTGCGCAGTTTGAAGTAATACAAAGTGGGCTCTGGAGGAGATAAATGACATTATCAGCTGCTCCTGCCTTACTGCCTCACTCTGCCTGGAGATTGCTCTCTTCCAGGAACCGGGGTTGGGAAGCATCACCCTAAAGAGGCTGGGACCACAGGGGATCTGTGGGATGTGGGTGGCAAAACCCACTCAACCTCAATGTTAGAACAGCACAGATGGATAAACACACACAGGTATATGAGTGCACTTGGGCCTGCTAAAATGCAGGGAGTTGAGCACTGAGACAGAACCATGGATTCCTGTTGTCTTCTGTTCTCAATATCACATAGAGGACAACAACAGAAACGGGGAAGGGAACAGCGTTTCTTTGCTCCAAGCAAAATAACTGCAGCTTTTGACATATATTTAGCTGGGGAAAGGCAGAGCGATACTAAAAAAAATAAGAAGAGCAGAAAAGCAAAACCCCATTTTTCAAGTTAATTAAACAACCACGGCAGCGCAAGTTCTTGGTAGAGTCCTTTGAAATGCACGGAGTTATCGCTCTTGCTTTAGAGCTGACTGTAAAGCACGTCCTTTATCTTTACTCTCCCAGCCACCTGCTCGCTGGAGATGAGTCCAGCTGCCGCCCAAGGAATTGCAATAAAGCTCCGCAAGTGGAGCAAGGCAGAGCAGAGAGGATGACTCCACGTCACATGTCCAAGGATGTCCCGGCGCAGTGTAAGGAGTCAGTCCCGGGGTGCCCTGGGTGTGGGGTGCAGCTGTGCCCTCTGAAAGCCCCAAATGTCTCTAGAGAACGTGGCCCCCACGTAAAAGAGGTGCTGAGATGGGTCCAGAGCCTGCTGGGGTGCTCACGATGGAAAAAACGGCATTTTTGCTGTCACTTCCCAAAGCGATCCGTTTACCGCAGTCTGTTCCATCCGAGGCTTCCCAGCTGCTCCTGCTGTGCATTAATCACCGGCAGAAACCCCGAGGATGGCTGGAGGAGCTGAGCTGCTGAGGCAGACAGAGAGAAGGAGCTGCAGCAGACAACGGGAAGGGTTTTGCAGCACGGCCTGATCGCAGCCATGCTGCACATTTTAATGTGCCTGAGATTTAAGATCACGGAGTTGCAGAATGATTTGGGGTTGGAAGGGACCTCAAAGATCATCTTGTTTCACCCCCTGGGCAGGGACACTTTTCACCGTCCCACGTCTGTCCAGCCTGGCCTTGGACACTTCCAGGGATCCAGGGGCAGCCCCAGCTTCTCTGGGAATTCTATTCCAGGGCCTCCCCACCCTCACAGGGAAAAATCTCATCCAAATGTCTGATCTAAACCTGCTACAGGGTTTGTTTGCAGTGGGTGACACTGAGATGAGGGTGCTGGAGATTTAAGATCACAGAGGTACAGAATGGTTTGGGGTTGGAAGGGACCTCAAAGATCATCTTTGTCCCCAACCCCATGGGCAGGGACACTTTTCACTGTCCCAGGTCTCTCCAGCCTGGCCTGGGACACTTGCAGAGATCCAGGGGCAGCCCCAGCTTCTCTGGGAATTCTCTTCCAGGGTCTGCCACCCTCACAGGGAAAAATCTCTTCCTAATGTCCCATCTAAACCTGCTGCAGGGTTTGTTTGTGGTAGGTGACACTGAGGTGAGGGTGTCCAGCAGGGCTGGGTGCTGCAGAGCAGCCTTTGAGGCCACAGATGTCAGGGTGTCAAAGGGAACAGGGAAGTGCAGGCCAGGAGCTGCCTCCTCCTCCTCACTGAAAAACAAGAAATCTTCATAAAACAGAGAATTCTCGCAGCAGCACTGACAGCCAGGGTGGGGGGCTGGAACAGAGACATCGTTTGGGAGCAGGAGGAGGCTCAGGGGAGCCTGGCAAGGTCGGGGAGGGGATGCTGGGCAGGGCTGGGGCGGCGGGCAGGGCTCGGGGCGCCGCTTGCACACGTGCCCTTCACCCAGGTGGCCGAAACTGCGGCTTGGCAAGACAAACTCCTCATCATCCAACTCCGCTGAGCTCCGTGGAAGGCGGCCAGAGCCTTTCTGGCTGAGTGGATGCATTTCCCTGGCCCATAAAATGTTTGGGGGAGGAATAGGGGTTGATAGTGCTTTTTATGCACGCTGGCAACAGGGTTTTTAATAGGGTCGCTACCCAGAGTGGCTGGAACGGTATTTAAACTCTAATGTATATTCCAAAGGGATAATTCGCCGGAATTGTCACATTTATGGGAAAATCAATAACGTTCTGAAAATTCTTTAATGTTTTATGTCACATGTGCTGCTTAAGTAAATTAATGGGCTTCGTCTTCGTTTGCCAAGAATGATACCTTCATATTGAGAACCAATGTTTTAAAAAATTAATTTCCACATCAGATTTGAGGCTGGATGTTTAATATATAGATATTAAGGGGGGTTGATTAATATCTCAGTTCCGCTGTTCATGGAGCAGTGTTATTAATAACGACAGGGAAAATGGAGGCATTCTTTCATGCAGGTTTTTTAATAGAAAATTTTATATGAAAATTTATCTTGCGACAACAGTCATTTCACACAGGAAAAAAAATGACTGGTTAGTTTGCAGCCAGTTATCCCACCAAAAATCTCTTGCTCAGAAAGGTTTTGCTGAGCTAAGGGCTATTTCCTTCATCACTTCTCCGAGGAGGCAAGGGCATCTCAGCAAATTCTGCTGAATAGAGTGCTGACAAGAGATGCAGATTGACATTCCAGCCCAGAAAACTTCCACAAGCAGCTGTCACGGCGCGTCCTTATTATCAAACCTCACGTTTCATTGTCACCAGAACTGAGATGAAATCTTTATGGCCCTCCATGACAACAGTCCCGTATCGAACGGGAGGTTCCGATTCCCAGACCTAATGAGCCCTGAACCTGCTGATGGCCTCGGGCAGAACATGGCCCTAGCTGGATTCCAGCAACAGAGAATTTTGATAAAATTTTGCTTTTTAGGTGGGAAAAAGGCACATTTCTATGAAAAAAGTGTCTGCAAATCGCCAGAGGGGAGGGAGCTGGGCTACGTGCTGCTCTGGTGGTCAGGGGTGCATCAGAGCTGAGCACATGGCTCTTTCATTGCCTGCAGAAATAACAATACGGGCTCGGGGAATGCAAAGAGCTCAGCTGCGATTTGTGTCTCCCCCAGAGCCCATCCCCGCCAATTCCCCGCTCCCGAGACGCCTCCTTCAGAGGTGGCAGAGCCCAAAACCCTCACTTGCCAAAAAAGTTTGAAACTGGCAGGAGCCTCTCCCAAATCCCTTCTCTGCAGCTGAATTCCCAGATCCTCCCGGCGAGTGCCTCATGTGCTGTGAACATTTTACTGGCTCGTTCCCTGGAGCAACCTACAGCTCCCGCCCATCCCTGCTGCCTCTTGTGCCCCCAGGAAATGAGTCTGGAACCTCAGGAGAACCCACACGAGCTCCCAGTCAAGCCACAGCAGCAGAGCCCCGTCCAGTTAAGCACAGGCAGGTGAACTTCCATGCAAGCAGAACGGGAAGATAATAGAAAATTGCAAAGAAATCCTTTTTTTTTTTTTGCTTAAAATACATTTCCAGGCAATACTGCTTTCTTAAAATGTTTATCTCTCAGATTTTCTCTTGCTGGACCATCCTGGCTTGCTGGAGATGCTGCTTGAGCAGCTTCTTCACAGGGCTGATGTGAGCCCAGATCCCCACAGCCCATCCTTGCCCTCCCTGGGGAGGGAGGCAGCCTCGGCAGCAGAATTCAGCAAAATGAGGATTTTCATCCACGCCGAGGTGATTGCAGCCAGAAGGGCCAGAGCAGAGATTTAATCAGGGCAATGTGCTTTTAATTTGCTTTTTTTTCTTCTATATAACAGGCCCGCTGAACAGCCTGGGAAGAGGAATAATTAATACATGAGGCCTGAGAGCAGCCTGGGTAGCAACTGCAGAAATTTCATTGAAAGCCAGGTTTAATTGTGCCTGCCAGCTCCCTTCCAGCAAACTGCTGCCACACCAAGTGCTTTGCAGGGAAAAGGGGACCGTTTGCTGAACAGCTTTGATGTTCTGGGCTTGCTCAGGCTGCCCTGGAGGGCATTTCAGAGAATCCCAGAATGGTTTGGGTTGGAAGGGACCTCAAAGATCATCTCGTTCCACCCCCTGCCATGGCAGGGACACCTTCCACTGTCCCAGGGTGCTCCAACCCTGTCCAGCCTGGCCTTGGACACTTCCAGGGATTCAGGGGCAGCCGCAGATTTTCTGAGAATTCTATTTCAGGGCCTCCTCACCCTTGCAAGGAGGAATTTCTTCCTAATATCCCATCTAATTGGTAGATTTTTCTCTGCTGGGGAGCCACAGAGAGCTCCAACTTCTCTGCCTCGGTGTCTGGGATGACAGCTGGGATGAGGAGCTGGGGAAGCATCCGTGTGCCCTGAGCCCAGAGCAGCACAAAGCTTTAAAGCACAACGGAAATAATGACCCAAGGTCCTTCCACAGGCCTGCAGGAAAAAGCTGATGTTGTTCTCTTCAGTCTTTTTGAAAACCACACAGGGTCATTTTTCCGTAGAGCAGTGGGGGTTTTCTGTTGATGAAAATCTAGAAGGTTTTGAACTCCTTCAAAAAATACACAATTCCCCATCTCCCTTTTGGCGAGCCAGAGCTGCTGGATGCGCTGAGATGCCATTCACCGACATCAGCCCTGTGATCTGTATTTTGTGACAAATAAACTCACCTTCAAAACTCTCCTGGTTCTAGGCAAACCCGTAGGAAGGAAACAAACAAGCAGAAATTATTGCTTTCTGATAGTTATGGCATCGCTGACATGGTTTTTTAATTAAAATTATGACCTGTCAAAACTACCCGTTGCCCCAGTGGTCCTTTCCAGACTGTGCTGCCAGCGCCCTTGGGAAGGGATTTCCCATTTCCCTGCCCACTCTGCGGTTGCCCTGCAAATATTGTGAGTCTCTGGAGCATTTAAATCATGACAGGGCAGAAGGAGGCCGGGAGCTTGTGGTGCTGCACAGGGAACGTTGTTTTCCTTCGTACGATTTTCTTCAGATGCCAGGGAGGGCTCTTTGCTCCCCCTTCAATCCTTGTGGTTCATAAACTCGCTGCAGTTATGCTGCAACAGAAATCAGCTCCCAGGAGACATTTTAAGAGTAAATGGCCCCAAATTTCCTGGCAGGAACCTGTTACCAACAACAGAGCAGCTTTTAGGGCCGCAGGGCAGGGCTGCAGCTTGGGCTCGGGGTGGAGCAGTGGCTGGGTGGGAGCGAACGTGGCAGCAGCTCCAGGGCTGTGGGAGCGCTGGCAGGAGGCACTGCAGGGGCTGCACTTCCCTCTGATCCTGGAGGAGAAGCAGAAGTTCCCCCTCCAAGTCTTTAATTAACACCTGGATAATGAGAAACCTCGTTGTGGACACCCTCCAGTAGCACAGGGCAGAGTTAACACTCATCTGCCAGTGCTGGATCCTCCCAGCTGCACAAGCCCCACCAGTGGCTGCTCCTCAAACATTCCAAGGACTGGCACATCAGAATTCCCAGTCCAGGATTCCCATCGGCCGCGCTGGCACCGCGCTGGCGCTTGGCTCCGGCTCCAGAACTCACACTGGGAGGGGAAGACTGGGACAGAGAGTGGCAACCTGCAGGCAGATGCATCATCCAGGGAGGAAATGAAACCTTCCGTGGTTAGTCTGGGGACACAGGGCCAAATTCCTCTGAGCCACCTGTAACCGGCTGTAACAAATGCTCCTGGGTGGCACCAGGCTGTCCCAACATCCTCGAGCCACTTTGAGAGCACGCCCTGCCTCACACGGGCATCAAAACCCACAGCAAGGCTGGCTATTTGAGGCTGGTGAATTATAACAGGGGAGGAAATTACAGCAGAGACAAAAAAAAAATGCAATTTTTGAGCAAGACGTTTTTACCTGCAAAAGCCAGGTGGGACCTTCCCTCCCCCAGCACTGCCCCTGCAGTGTGCAGCCTCCTGCTGGAACAGTAATTTGGTTTTGTGTTCAAACAGAGCTTTTTAAAGGAGGAAATCGCTGCTTTCCACCTTCAGGAGAAAACGGAGGTCACTTGCCCAGGGTGGCACAGTGAGCCTGGGCACAGACAGCAGCATGTGAGGGACAGGGCTGCCAGACTCTCGTCTCTCCCAGCCAAGTGCCTGTGACTCAGTCATTCTTTTCCATTTCCTTCTGAACCTCCTGAATTGTGAGCTGCAGGGCTAAGGGCAGTGTGATCCCCAGACCCAGAGCCTAATCAGGTTTTTCAGTTCCTAAATTCTCGGGTAGATTAGAAAGTCATTTTTGTTGTCATATTTGGGTTCATTAGTAGCCTGTCAGATAAATTATCTCTGATCTCGCTGATGATGCTTGGTTGGGCTCCAGCTCCCAGCAAACCACAACGCTGCTGGTGGCTGCCTGTGTTATTCCCAGCCAGTTGTCAGCAGGAGAAGAAAAATCATCACAAATTTTGTCACTGTCAGTTGGTCCAGATTGGAGAGACCACGATGGAAACTTTGATGTCTCATGAAAACAGAGCCACGGGCTGTGAGTGGCATTTGCTGGCTCTTCCTCTCTGTGCTCTTCAGAGCCACCTCTGAGTTGTTTCTGAGCAGCCAGGACTGGGGCTGGCGGGGCTGGCTGCTGGCAAACGTGGTCACCCTTCCCCTGGGTGTGGGGCTGCCCATGGGAGACCGGATTTAAGGTAAAAGAAGAGAGGTTTAGGTGGGATATTGGGAAAGAATTCCTCCCCATGAGGGTGGAGAGGCCCTGGCACAGCTGTGGAAATCCAAAGCACATGATTAATATACAGTAATTTCCAAAGCATTAAAAGCAGACACATATTGTGGCAGATGCTGTAAAGCAGCAGCAGCAAAAAAAAAAAA
>VYZT01016450.1:27021-52346 GCA_013400735.1 Pomatostomus ruficeps
GGGATGTGACCTGAAGTGGGATGTGCAGAACCCCAAGTGGGATGCGCAGAACCCCAGGTGGGGTGTGCAGAGCCCTGGAGCTTTGGCAGCCCCTTGCGAGGTCTCGCAGCACAAAGGAGGCAAAATTTGGCAAAAAAGATATTTTTTTGTTGGATTTTGTGTTGCCAGACACGGCCCCCACAGCCCACAGGGACCAGCTCAGCGCTCGTCCTGCCGGTCTCTCTCTGTCCCAGTGGGAGGATCGGGGGATTTACGGCTCTTGCGAGCTTCTCTCTGCTCAGGGCAGGCTTGTAAGCGTGTCTATAAACATGAATGCTCTGTGATGAGCAAATAATGAAAGTATCTCCGTAAAAAAGGAGAAGAATATACAAATGGCTGAGCAATCAATGAGCAGTTTGAAAAAGGAGAGGCAGCAGCCAAAAACCGCGCTGTACGATGGCGTTTGGGACGCTGCTTGTCACACACAGCAACCCAGCCAGGTAATTTGCTGCCTTTAGAACTGAAACAACTTCATTTTTCTTGCTGGAAGGGTTACCTTGGTGCCAGCTGCTCTTGTACTGCTCTGCTGTGGGGAGATGTCACTTTGAGAGACCCCACAATCCATTACTGCCCCGATTCATCCAAATTCTTCCAGTTACAGGATCGGAAAGGGCACGGGGAGCCTCACATTTGGTATCCAAGTCACATAGCACATGGTAAAGAGCTTGGAGAGCTAAGCCAGCCTCAGCTACCCTGCTTTAATTTTTTAAATGCCAAAGCTCCCCAGAAGGAGGATACCTACTTAAATCCTAAACACCCTGATAAAAATGCTATTTAAAACATTGGGGCATATGAAAAAGAGGCACTTGAAAGTGAATAAAACATTCGGCAAAGTAATTGTGCACGCACATGAAACACTCACCCCCGTGCACACTCCGCTGGCTTTGCATTCTGAGCTTCAAATGATGCCCCATGAGTTAATGCTGAATAGAATGTGAAGGTTATGGAATTAAATAAAGCACAGCAGCAAAAATAAAATCCCCCAAACTCTATAAATAAACCCTGCCTGCTGTCCTGAGCCGTCCCCCAAGCACAGGTTCTTGTTCCACCCATGAATTGTAGTGCCTGCTATACTGTCCGTCAGGGATTTAATTTCATTATTTCATCAAGGGAAGATCATAAAACCTGATTTTACAGCTACTGTAGAGAGGCTGAAGAATGTCCAGAGAGGAGATGGAGTGCACTGCTATTCCTGATTGACTCGAGCAGTGGGATTGATTTCATCAGGAGGAGAGTATTTATTAACATCTTCTCAGCCACTAAACAACCAGAATGATTTAGAGCCCGTGCCTGTGATACAGGAACTCACATCCTCAAAAACATCCTGCCCTCCCCTGGACAGGCCTGGCGAGCCTGAGGGGTCTCTGTGTCCCTCTGCAAGGGTGAGATTTTCACTTGTGGCACATTTAGCACAAAATGTCGCTGTATTTCCTGCCCCATCTTTACACTCAGCCTCTTTTAGAGGCCACCTTGTGTACAAAATGCACTTCTAACCCATCTGCATCTTCAGACTTAGTGGAAAAGGCTGGGTGAGCCACCTGGATGGCCCAAGATCTCATTTCAAAGGCATCTTCATAAAGACACTGAAATAAATATTGAAATCAATAATGAAGAAAAGCCAGCCCAAACCAGCTCCAAATGCAGCTGCTGCTGAACTACTTGGGACATGCAACTGAGGAACCTCAGCCGTTTTAAAACAAAAACCAGGCATTTGATTTTTCTCTTCTTAATTTAAACCTCCTGGCCATCACTTGTGCCTTCCTGCAGGGGCCCAGCTGGGATCCCAGGGGTGATGGATTGTCTGTCCCTGCTGTGAGGGGCAGCTCTGCTGCTCTGAACTAGAGCTTGAGTTTAGAACTGTCCTCACCCAGCAGGTTTAAGCTGAACATTTCCCCCTTCACCTTTGGAAATATGAATATTAATTCTCTATTAATAATTATAATTATATAATAATTATATCTTAATTATATATTAATGATATTAATAATAATGTAAATATGAGGTCTAATTTTTAGGATTTTTGTTCCTTGCTTCAGACTGGGCTGGGTCAGAGCAGCAGAGCTCAGCTTTAGCACTTCCTTCAGTCTCCCTGACCTCTCCCCCTGTCCAGTCTGGATTTTATTCTGTGCCAGCTGGTCCATGACAGCCTGGCTGGAAGGGAAGAAGTGAGAGAACATCTCCCTGGGGCACAGAGGGGATTTTGTCCTGCCCCAGCACCGCGCTCTGCTCCCCGGGAAAGGCAGGGTCACCTCCCCGCACAGCCTGGGCTCCCGTTCCTGAACTGAAAAGTGAGTTTCTCTGCTGGAAGGGCAGGAGGAGAGGGTTACAAACACCCCTGGCTGCTTTGATTCTTCAGGGACCTCTTTAGGGTGACCCTGAGAAAGCAGCAGGGCCACCCCGAGTCCATCGGCTCCAAGCCGAGCCCAGGCACTGCCAGTCCCAGGGATTTCTGTAATGGTTTTCTTGACTCACAGACAGAAACTCTGCCAGGAATCCCATGGAAAAACCCTACTTTTGTGTTGAGTGGAGGCTCAGGGCAGTGTTACCAACCCAGTTTTAATTTAGAACCTCCTGATAAGCTGGTGCCGCTTAAATGACTAAGCTGGACCCGTGCTCCGACGAGGTCCCGTTGCCGTCTGCCCCTGCAGTCAGTGTTTCCAAATATTTCTGTATTTCCATCAATCATTGAGAGACTTCTTGCTTCTCTCAGAGTGCCGTGTGCTGGAAGCATCCCCTCAAAGGGCTGCCAGGGCAAATGCAGAACCTCATCTTGTAATGAAAAAGCTCCAAAATGGCCTCAGGTTTGAATACATTAAAAACGAAGATAAAAATTCTCGTTGGCACTTGAATGTGCTGAGTTGATCCCTGAGCCACGCTGGGCCCACAGCTTGGCCCGGAACTTCCCCTTTACTTACGGAACCATGGAATGGTTTGGGTTGGAAGGGACCTTCAGGATCATCCCATTTCATGGGCAGGGACATTTCCACTGTCCCAGGTGCTCCCAGCCCTGTCCAGCCTGGCCTTGGGCACTGCCAGGGATCCAGGGGCAGCCACAGCTGCTCCGGGCACCCTGTGCTGGGGCCTCCCCACCCTCCCAGGGAACAATTCCTGCCCAATATCCCATCCATCGCTGCCCTCTGGCACTGAGAAGCCATTCCCTGTGTCCTGTCCCTCCAGCCCTTGTCCCCAGTCCCTCTCCAGCTCTCCTGGAGCCCCTTTAGGCCCTGGCAGGGGCTCTGAGCTCTCACTGGAGCTTCTCCTCTCCAGGTGAGCCCCCCCAGCTCTCCCAGGCTGGCTCCAGAGCAGCTCCCTGGGGGTGCAGATTATGGGGTGTAGCACTCAAACAAACCCTGAGCTCTCAGCACGGATCAGGACCCGCAAAACAGAGTTTCATACCTGGCTTCGGTGATTGGCAGCCCAAAGTTCCTCTGCTCTGAAGAGACCAAAGCTGAAATTAAAGCTGTCAAATCATTAAACCAGATCAGGCTTTGATTCAGATTTCCAGCCCTTCCAGCCCTGTGCATCCCAGCTCTGCCGTGGATTCACTGTCCTGGTGGAGGGGATTTTTTTTCTGGAATGAGCAGTATTTGGGTATTAATATCTGGCCCAGCCCATCCCTCTAAGGGCTGTGCTTCCCTCAGCAGCAGCACCACACAAAGAAAGGGATCTCCAAGGAGAGTTATCTAAACCAAGGGGTCAGAAGGGAAGCAGAAGAACTCAGGTACCCAAAAGCAGCCCAGGGCACGGCTTGCACTGCATGACAGCTGCTGAGATTAAATTGTTCAGGGAAGAGCAGCAAAAGCTTTTTCTTGCCTTTTTGTTGTTCTCCCCCCAGTCCCATTTTAATCAGTTAGGCGGGAGGAATGTCTGCAAGGCATCTCTCACCAATTTATTTTTTTTTACTGGTAAACATGTATGAAGTGACAGATGTTCCTATGGAAACTTGGATCCCGTGGCCACTCGACAAGAGGCTGGGGGCTTGTAACCAGTGATATTCTCATTACCTTGCCCATGCTGAGATCACAGGAAATACCCACCTGGCTTGGTGAGGGAATTTCTGAGGACAGAAGTGCTGATGTCTGCAAAGCCCCCGGAGATGCAGCATGGAGCAGAGTGTTGTTTGGAGCTGGACCCTGTTCCCTGTGAGGACAGCAGCAAAGCTGGGGCCCGAAGGTGATTTTCAAGAATTCTGAGTGCCTGACCCTCCTGTTTCAACAACCCTTAGCATTGCGCTCACATACGCACACATACACACAAAAACCGATAAATAAGATTTAATCATTTTTTCCTGGTACTTGTACAGCTGCGCTGTTCTGGGAATCGTTTTATTGCCGCATTCAGCGGCAAATGAGCCTTGTCAATAATTGCTGAGTGACAAGTGTGCTGTGTTTGCTCCTCCTGGATGTTTCCATCTCTCCCTCCCCTCTCTTTGAGCACAAACCACCACTTTTCACTTCCTGTTCCTGCACTGAGGAGCAGAGCTGTGACTCCTGTCTGACACTCTCACGGGAGGGGGACACCCCGGCTCTCTTCCCGAGCAGGATTCTGCCAGATTAAAGGATTCCAGGACTCAGAGCTGGGATTTGGTTGCTCTGAGATGAGCCTGGTGCCACCCTGGGGATGGTTACCCAGAACTGGGGTGTTTGTGTCACCAAACTGTGTCCCAGTCCTCAGAGTCCAAGGAGCTGTTTTTCCCCCCGGATAAATTCCGAGGCACCCATCCATCCCTGGGGCTGCTGCCCTCTTTCCTGGTCGCTCCACTCCTCCCACACCCCTGGAAGGCAGCCCTGGGCTGTGCAGTTTGCACCCTGCAGTGCCTCTGACACGCTCAGGGTGCTGGGATGCCTCAGGGTTGGGTGTTTGGGATGCCTGGGGTGGGAGATGCACAAGGGTCACAGAATCAGAAAGTGCCCTGAGCCTGATCCCACAAGGATCATCAAAGCACACAACTCCTGAGCTCAGTGCTTCTGCCAAGATCCGAGCCACGACAATTGGGTGATAAGGGAAAAAGCCTTTGGTCTGTAAGCAGGGGAGTGTTTGATACCTGTGGGATTGACAAATTGATTGTTTCTGCTCCCGAAGACGGGCCTGCCCCCACTGCCCTGCCTGGGGCAGCCGGCTCAGGGGGCAGAGCCTCTCTCCCCTCTTTTCATTCCCTCCCTCATGAACTCAGAGCGAGCTTTTCCCTTCATTTCCCCCTCTCTTCCCCATCAGACAGGGCTGCAGAGATTCAGGCTTTACTTCCAGGCACGAGGGATTTGTATCAGAAAGCCCAACGCTCCCTGGAGCCTCATCCCCCCAAACTGAATTTTGCTCCTCACCACGGTCTCACCCCACTCCCCGTGTGCTGCCCTGCACTGCAGGCAATCAGTGCTCTTACTGAGACCTGCAGCTGAAAGAAAAAGCTCCTTTGTACAGAAAACTCTTTTCCAGAGCTGGTCAGGGCACCCACGACAGAAGCTGTGGCTGTGGATGCTCTCCCTGCCGGGCCACAGCCGCTCTCCCGATGCCCTCAGCCCTTGCTGGGGCTGGGCAGGGTTGGCTGGGCACCAAACCCTCTTCTGGAGCTGCTGGAAATCACCTTTATCAATGGCAGGGCTCAATCTGTTGGGGAGAAAAGCTCTTTGATCCGTTTTCCTGGCATTCGCAACAGAAACGCAGCACAAACCTATTCCTGTGGGAATTTTCTCCTCGAGATGCCAGGCTGTTCAAGATGAGCTGGGGCTAAGCTGCCTGGAAATCAGCACCACAGAGGCAGCTCGGCTCTTCTCTGGGTCATAAAAATATTCTCAGGCTCGATTTTGGGTCAGGAGAAGGTGTGGTGGAGCAGGCAAGAGCCTCCAGCCTCTCTGTCCTGCTTGGAGGGGCTGTGTGGTGCCCTGTGCTGGAGGCATTGCAAACCACCCCAAAAAAACCTACTGCAATCCAAAATATTTTGGCTCCAGCTCTCACAGGAGTGGCTGCCACACCTCACCCCTCATCCATCCTTCCATCCTTTCCAGCAGCTGCCATGAGGGCAGCACCGATTCAATCCTGTTGCTTTTCAGTCTCTTGACCAATGTTATTCCCAAATTACAGCCCTGGGAAAAGTTTTGATGTCCTCAGCAGGAGCTGTGGGGGGAATGAGGAGGACACTGTGAGCCCAGCCCCACACAACTGTAAATAATTAATGAGGGAACTGCTAATGATGAGGTTAAACTGGCACTCACCTCAGGTGCATTTCTGTGAGCATTGAATTCCAGGGTCTGGGAATGCTCATTTTGGGGCTTCATGGACTGTTTTCTCAGGAAACAAGTGTTCTAGTGTCTAAAAGCTGAAGTATTACCAGCAGATGTGTGAAATTACCACGTCTGCTTATCAAGCACAGGAAACTGGGGTCCTCTAGGAGAAAGCAACCCCTCCCCAGTGCCACTCGCTGCCACGCCAGCATCCCCACAGCCCGTGGATCTGTTGAGGTGAATGGTTGTGTGCAGCCACCGCCAAAAAACCAGTCAGTGTCACCTCTGGGTCCCCAGCAGGGACAGCCCACGAGAGGCACCAGAGGTTGTGTGGGGTGTCCCCCGAGGGATCCAAGCTGCAGAGGAGGTGACCCCCTGGAGGGAGCAGTGATGGATGTGGCTGAACAAAATCCACCCCTCGACATTTATGGTAAAGTTGGGCTTCATCTCCCCCAAGAGGCAGGAGGTGCTGACTTCCCTGTGCCTGCCACCAGCTCCTCCAGGTGTCCCACCCCGCTGGGGGACACAGCCAAGGGACCCCAGGGTGACACAGCCCCTTTCCACCTTCCTCCTACACCCGGAATGCTTCCTCTGGCCCAGCCGGGTTAACATTCCCCAGCTTCCCTCTCAGTTTGTGAATAATCAATGCAGCTGGAATGCACGAGTTGTAGGTGTTTGTTTTCCTTTCCGGGGACTGTTGTTCCCTGTCGTGGCTTTTCCACCCAAGCTCTTTGTAGGTGCTCCCCTGCACATCCCCGAGGGACTGCTGAGGTGCTCAGCTGCTTCCTTAGGGGCTTAATTGACTTGAAACCCGGCCTCATTTTCTATTTTTAACAGGAGTCCAAAATTAAGGCATTGCTTAAAGAAAACACAAACATTTTGGTTTCCTGCTTGAAACTGGAGGGGGGTTGATCGAATCAAGCTACTAAACTGGGCTCAAAATTAGGGATAACTCGTCTGTAGGGTCACTTCTGACACAGGGAGCACAGCACATCCATCACGGGGGTCAAGCAGGCGCCTGCACGTCGCAGTGGGGCAGGTCTGGAAGAGAAGCAACACTGCTCCACGGGGCGTGCAGCCCTTCCCCATCGCTCCTGACAGCCAAATAACTCCTAAAAAGATATCAGTGCTTCCTGGAGCAGAGCTGCAGCTGTATTTCTGTGTCATCCTCGCTGGTAATTGTCACTTATTTGGGCCCGTGGCGGCTTGGCAGCGAGGACGGGCAGGCAATAATGGAGCAGGTTATTAATTATGCTGCTTTATAAACTCTCCATCTTATCTACAAGCAGATCTTCACTCTGACGAGGAGCCCGTGTGCCAGGCACAGCCAGCTACGAGGTGTTATTAATTGTAGCACATGGCTGTTTACAGAGATACAGCCCCGCTCCCCCGAGAAAGGGATTAAACGAGACCTCGCCCGCGAGCGCGCGTGAAAAATGGACCTCAAATGAAATTCTTCACCAGGATGCTATTTTTAAGCCGGAATTGCATTTTCACTCTACAGGCACATCAGCCCCGCAGCAGGGGCGTTAGATTAAACTGCGAAATTTAAATAAATGACACTTTAGAAATGCCCCGGAGTCAGGCAGCTCCGGGAGATGAGATGTCTGCAGGCGGAGAGCGGCGGCGTGGTTGTGGGGTGGGCATCTCCTGGCAGTGAAGCTGCTCTGCCCGGCCCAGCCCAGCTCCCAGAGCCCCACCCAGCCCAGGGCAAAGCCTCCTCTCTCCCTGGGCACTGCTCAGGGTGATGCCTTGGAGAGGCTCCCTAGAACAGAGGCCAGGCAAGGTTCAGAGAATAAAATGGGGATTTATTGCAGGGCCTTCAACAGGGACACCTCGGCCGGGAGAGGCCACACCCAAGATGGACCCCGGGTCATGAGTTTTCTACATTTTTATCAGTTTTGATCAATTTACAGATCAGGGTTAATTCTCCAATTACAGCTTCAGGTAATGATGTCATCACCCCAAGTCTGTCCCCCCTTTTAGAGGCTCCGTTTCCATCTTTGGGGGCCTGGAACAACGAGGTGTCCTTGAGTGCAGCCTGGAGAGGATTTGTTGTGTCTGAGCAGGATGGGAGAACAGGAGCTCCCAGCCCGGGTGGAGTTTGAGAGTTCCACACTAAAGCAGTGCAGGAGCTGGAAAATATAAAAGCTGAATCTTAAGGCATAAGGAGAGTTCTTGCACATCACAGAGCAGCCGGACAGGTTGGAAATTTGCTTTTGAGATGCCCATGGCTCACGTCCCTCTGGTCAGAAATGTCCCAGCACAGGAGCTGGCAAAGCTCCCCCTGCCCCATTCCCTGCTCCAGGAGCCCATTGCCATCGTTTCCCAGCACAAACCCACAGGGGCTTTTCTTCTACTCTCTTCCATCAGCTGGGTCTTGTACAGGCTCAGAAATTTGGCTGAAATACAGGAAGGTCCTCAAGATACGGAGAATGTAACATTGATAAACTTCTTGGCCATTATTAGCATTTTCTCATTAAATATTTCATCCTCTCTGGTAGGAAAATATCCCTATTTCCCCAAATTCCCAGGCCAGCGAGCAGGCTGCCCTCAGCCGCATCCTCCCCTCCTCGTGCTGTGGTGACAGCACATTTTTACAGAACCACTCACCCCTACTGATTTCAAATGTTGTTAAAATAATCTTCTTAGAAAGCTGCTGGATTTATGGTTACTTTTTACTGCTGGGCTTTTTTATCTTTTTTTTTTAAGAAAATCAATCCTTTTGTGTTTTCCCCTTTGAAAAATTCCTTCAGTAAATTTCCTCCTCTGAACTGCTCTGACAGAAATCACTTCCCTGCCCTTTGTGCTTTTTAAGAAATGGGAAAATCGGAGGCAATAAATGACAAACCTCCGAGCCTCATTGACAGAAATGGGATGGTTCCCAAAACCAAATATTATTTATAGTTTTCACTCTTTTCCGAATTTGTTTCTGTTGTTCAGCTGTGTCTCCTGAGCTGTGCTGCATCTGTGGGATGGCATTTATGGCTTTTTTTCTCATGTTGTGGGCAGTGACACGGGATCCACCCCACATCCCTGCGTGGCATCTCAAATCCCAGTTTGCTGGGGCTGCTCAGGAATTTCCCTGCGTGCCACTGGGGGAACAGGGGGTGGGTGACTGGGATCCCCAGCTGCTCCAGAGGCTGGAGGGTGGCTCAGTGCTTGCACCAGGCTGCGAGGGTTCCATTGGTCTGTCCTTGCAGGGAGCGGCGTTTTCAGCCCCGCTCTTGCACACGCCGAGCAGCTCTTCAATCATTTCATGCAGAAGTTCACAGTAGGACAGTTTTATTTTTGGATGTGGCAATGAGCGAGAGTTTGGCAGAAGGAGGCAGGGTTTGGATGGAGGAAATCAGGCAGGGCTCCACCCCACGTCTCCCCAGCTCGGGGAATTTTGGATTTCTGTTTTCTTGCGCACAGCGGAGCTTGGGGATTGAAGCTCCAAAGAAAACAAAACAACACTTAGGGGGCTTTTGGGAGAGCCATGGTTGTTCCCTCTGGGTGTCTCTGGGGAGGGAGGACCCCCAGCCTGTCCCTCCCCTCTCACACCAAGGGCGAGGTCACCCCAAACCCCGCCAAGGCAATGCCCCCGCAGAGAGGTGAGTGTGAAACCTCGATCCAGCCAGGAGCTCTGCTGTCACCTCTCCATCCATCAGATGCACCTTGGAGGAGGGGAGGAGGCCTGAGATTAGATTGCACTGCAATCTTCAAGAAAAACTGCATTTTGATGGCAAAAGTGATGAATTGCTGTCCGTTCTGGGAAGATCATATCCGTGTGTGGCAGTCGGAGCCGTTCGGTGCTCTGCCGGTGATGAATCAGGAGAGCGGGGCCTGGAACTCATCCCAGAGAGGAAAAAAAATCTCTATTTTATATACACATACCTCCACACGTGGGTATCTGGAGTCTAAAACCCATTTCCTGCTGCCCAAAGAGCATCAGTTTTCCATTAAATAACCCAAGATTCCACCCACTCCTGCTCACGCCTTCGTTTGCACCCAGGACGGGATTTTAGGAGGATGAGGAGGGACGTTAATGATGCCCCATCTAATGAGGTTTCATTAATAAACTCTCTATCTCAGTGACAGATTTTTCCCAGACTGTGGCTGGGCTCAGTTGGACAGGGCTTGGAGCAACCTGGTCTGGTGGGATGTGCTCATGGCAGGGGTTGGAACAAGATGAGCTTTGAGGCCCCTTGATTCTGTGATCCTATCACCCTGTAATTGTGTGATTTTACAAAAGCAGGTTTGGAACACACAAGTCCTTTCCCAGCCTCCGACATCTGCCAAAGCCTGGGCAGGTTTTGGTGCTGCTCCTCATTTTTGGTGGCGTTGCTCCAGGAGTGGCTCTGGCCACGTTGTCTGTTTTCTGTCCAGGTAGGTGCCGTGTGGGAAAGAGTCAGTAAATGCAAAATCTCCTCCAGCATCGCTGCAACAGGTTATAAAATCCTTACAGCACCTGCAAGCCGGGGATCTGACACGACACTGGCTTTTCTCTTTCCCGAACAGAGGAGAAAAGCAGCATTAAAACACTCCGAGCCTGCTGAGGGCCAAATGTCAGGTTTGTACACATCTTTACAAGGGCCTTAAGGGTTGCCTGGAGGTTTTGGGTTGTTTTTAAGCCTCTCCTTGATCTCTTGGACAGAAGTGGCCAGGAGCATCACCCCGAGGCACACGGGGAGGAACCTCCTTCTCTGCATGGGATCCTAGAAATGGTTTGTGCTGGCAGGGACCTTAAAGATCATCCAGTGCCACCCCCTGCCATGGACAGGGACACCTTCCACTATCCCAGGCTGCTCCAAGCCCCGTCCAACCTGGCCTTGGACACTTCCAGGGGTGGGGCATTTGGGTACTCTCGATGGGAATAATCCCATATTGATGGGAATAATCCCATTGAAGCTCCCCAAGTCCCACAGGGCCCACTGGAAAGGGTGAAGGTGGCCTTGGGTGATGGAAGCAGCAAAGCAAAGCCCCCCAGGTGAAGGTGCCACGCGCAGTGTCACCACAGGCTCTGGTTCCCCACATTACACCCACCCTGCTCACACACAATATGCAAATCCCTGCCACAAAACCATTCCTGTTGATCATTTTCTCCCAGCTAACACAATTATTATTTCTATGACACTGAAAAACACTGTTCTCACACTGGTGTGTTTGCTCTGAGTGACAGATTCACCACCACATTCAGAAGGAGGTGATGGAAAAGGTTTCACCTGTGAGATGTTCCCAGTGATTTCTTTAGTGCCTTCACATCCCACATGCCAGGCTGGCATCTGTCCTGCCCTGCCCAGGAGCTCCCTGGACCCTCACTGTGCCTGATTCCACGGGCTGGGAGTGCCATGGGTCATTCCAAGGGTCAGCCTTGCTCTTACCCAGGTCCCACATTCACCTGTGCTCTGTCCCAAATCAGCTGCTGGGCACTGTCACTGCCCAGGCTGACCAAGGTTTCTGAGCCATTCCCTTCAGCACACCAGGAAATTCACTGGCTTTGGAATGCCGTAAGTCTGGATACAGGCTGTCTTTGTAAAACAAAGGTTTGGGTGGATAATTTATAAAGGACAGTAATAAAACAGACTGCACAGTTTAGATCTTAATAAAACTGCAGTGCCTTTTGTCTGATTTTATGGGCAAATTTTATTAACTTAGTACCTTTGTACCAGAGAGGTCTGACAGGTTTCTTATGGCTGAGAAAGCAGAAGAAGATTGGAAATATTTCATGCCCAGCATCAGGAGATCAGAAACCCCTTGCAAATCCATCCTCCTGCAGTGGGTCAGGGTGATGCCTGATGGTTTTTTGTCTTTTCTTTTTATCCATTTTTATCCCCTTTCCCTTTCCCTGTCCCCTTCACAAACACTCCCTGTCCCTCAGCCCTACATGTGGAGAACCCTTGGGGGCTGAGATTGAGCTCAGCTTGGGGCTTCTCTGAGGGGAGCAGACGGAACATCCCGAGTGTCTCCAAAGCAGAGGCTCCAGCCTTGCCCGGAGCCTCCTCTCTGGAACAGGTTTGTTCAGCTGGGCTGGAGTCTCCCTTGGGGGGGTCATTAGAATGGGGGACAGTTCCCTCATTTGTTCAGTTCCTGATTGGGGATTTGAGGTCGATCTGCTCATTGCTGAGCTCCATCCAATTGGATCCGCGTTGTACCCGGGGGTGCTGCTCGGCTGTTCCCACCTGGGCCGAGTTGTGCCCCTGGGATCCCATTAACCCAAGGGAATGCCCTTTGCCCTGGGCTGCTGGGGCTGCCGCGGAGTTTTACCAGCCCTTGAGGCATCAAGGGCTGGGTTGGAGCTGCAGGGAGAGGGGAAATCACAGAATCCTGGAATGGTTTGGGTTGGGAGGGACATTAAAGCTCATCCAGTGCCACTCCTGCCATGGGCAGGGACACCTTCCACTGTCCCAGGGTGCTCCAAGCCCCGTTCAGCCTGGCCTTGAGCACTTCCAGGGATCCAGGAGCAGCCACAGCTTCTCTGGAGGAGCCACTGGCCTGGAGCCACGGCGGCTGCCGGCCAGGCTGGCAGCGCTCAGGGACAGCTGGTGCCAGGAGCGCTGGGAATTAGGAACGGTTTGCTAACAAATCTCATCCCGAGCCATCAGCAGCAGCACTCAGGCACCCACCCACAGCCTCCTGCGTCCCACCCCACACCTCACAGCACACAAAACACGGGGGTGAGTCCTGGCCGTGTCGCTGGGACAGAGGGGTGTCCCTGCCGGAGGACTCGGGGGATGCGTGTGGGATGAGACCAGGCAGACGTGGGTGGGAGCCCCTCGGGGACACCCCAAAGCCAGCTCTGCCTGCGCTGCCCATCCCAGCTCCTCCCTCCAAGGGACAAAATCCAGGTGTCAGCAACAGGTCCCAGTGCACTGCCCTTCTTCATCCCAGTTAGTGCATGGATGTGTTTACCTACTTCATTTTTCAAATTATTTGCATCTTCTCCAGGACTAGGCCCAGCTCCCCTTTGCAAGTCACCCACCACCTGTTTGTGCCCGGCTCGTTAAGTTAATTTAGGTGAATTTCTGAGGTGCTGATTTTGTGTGTAAGACCTTGCACCCTCCAGCATGGCCACGGGATGGGCGAAATGGCCTTGGGGAGCTTCCCTGCCAGGGACAGCCATGGGATTTGTGGTGTTTTCCTCGCAGACCTTCACCCCCATGCATGACACAGCCTTTATAGAGATCATCTGTGTTTTTTGGTGTTTTTTTCTGCTCTTTCCTGCGGGTTGGACAATGCCAGCAGACACGGGAGGGTGGTGGGGGTTGATCAGGACCCAAACCCCATCCCAAACCCCACACTGCTGAAGGACACAGCCAACATCCTCCTCCCTTGTACTCCAGGGTTAAAAAAAGGGGGGAGAAAAAGGGAAGAGAGAGAGAGAGAGGCAGCATTCTCATTTTGTTGCCATAGCAGCCTTCTGGATTATTTAGACTGATAGCATTTGTAAAAATTCAACAAAGGGTAAAGGATCACTTGGAAATGGGAGCAGATGTAACAGTGCGTGCCATATGCCACTGGGAAAAAATCTATTGGCAAAGGCAGCATCATCAGAACGAAAGCCTAACCCATATTGTGCCACGGAAAATGTCACTTTCTCTAGATTACAGGGTAGAGCTATAAAGCAGAGAAAATTATGTTCACATCCATAATTGCTGAAAGCCGTCCCCAGCACAGAGCCACGGGGAGGTGGGCCTGCCTCCCCTCCAGAACTTGGTGCACCGCCATGTGACACAAAGGAAAGGTTGTTAACATTAAAAATTAATTAACCCTCGCACGCAGCTTAATGGAACTCGCTCCTGAGGAATCCTGCCCGCACAATGGATGAAATACACGGGGCTCTGCGATCGGGTGAGTGACAGAGACACAGAAAGCCACCAGCTCCCCACCCTGAGCTGCTGCTGCTGCAAGGGCTGAGGCAATGACGGAGCCTTTGGGAGCACCAGAGAAACCCAAGAGCCTCCAAAGGGTCCAGAAAGAACCCCTGGTGGTGTTTGGGGGGGTTATCCTGGGCAGGGGTCAGCTCCAAAGAGCTGCCAAAGGGTCCAGAAAGAACCCCTGGTGGTGTTTGGGGGGGTTATCCTGGGCAGGGGTCAGCTCCAAAGAGCTGCCAAAGGGTCCAGAAAGAACCCCTGGTGGTGTTTGGGGGGGTTANGGGAGAGGGGCAGGCTCCAAAGGGCCCCAAAGGGTCCAAGAAAGAACCCCTGGTGGTGTTGGGGGGGTTATCCTGGGCAGGGGTCAGCTCCGAGGAGGGAGGGCACTGGAGGCCAGAGGCTGGTGAGGATTTGGGAGGCTGTGGGTGAGGGGGGACTGCTCCCCAGTGTCAGCCTCATCCCATTGCTCTGGGAAAGCACAGCCCAGCGCTCCTCATGAATCAGCCAACACCAGAGTGATGCCAGAGAGGCACGTGAGGGCTGAACTGAGGCCAGCACTTGGATGGATGAGGTTGGATGGGGCTTGGAGCATCCTGGGAGAGTGGAAGGTGTCCCTGCCCCTGCAGGGGGGTGGAATGAGATGAGTTTTAAGGTTCTTTCCAACCCAAACTCTTCCAGGATTCTCTAGTAATACCTGGGAGGGTGGAAGCCTGGCAGGGGAAAGCTCAGGTCTCACCTGCAGAACCCTTCTCCAAAGCTCCCTGTGACACAGAGACAGATGAGCAAGAGCTGCCACTGCCACTCCCCCAGGTGCAATGATCAGTTATTAAACACAAATGCAAATATTTCACATCTCACCAGCATAATGAATAAGCAGCGGAGCAGCAGAGCCAGCACTGGGTGCACGCTCCCTCCTCCGCCCCAGAGCCAGGGCCCTTTGCTCCCAAACCACCCCCCTGATTCCCTGAGATCACAGCAAATCCTTCTGGGCATCAGGGACTTCACCCAGCCCATGGGGAAATACAGGCCCAGGGGGCTGCCAGAAGCCAGGCAGAGCAGTGGGAACGCCCAGGTGAGCACTGCTGCCAGCTCCAGGCCAGCTCAGTAGTGTCACTGTCCCACACACAGGGCTGGGGGATGGAGTGAGGACGGCCAGGAAATCAGGAGCTGTGCTGGAATCACCATTCTCCCCATGGACCCAGCCCTGAGCTGGCTGAGTGTGGCTGTGCCCAGTTCCTTTGTCCTCCATCTGCATTTATAGGAGGCAATCGCTTTAGTCTAACCACAGCACACTCCAGCAAAGCCTAATAAACCATTTTTTCCCTTGGAAGAGATGAAGAATTGATATTTTCTTTCTTCAAGGACTGTCCTGAGCACCCCAAGCAGGGAAGGCTCTGGGCCAGCAGGTGCCACCAGCACCCCGCAGGTTCTTTCCTGACCCTGCGCCCTGGGAGCAGCCTGGGACCTGCAGGGCAGCACCCAGGGCTGGGGACAGCCAGGAGAGGAGGTGGCCAGCACCACGTGCCAGCACGTCTGTGGGTGTCAGCTGCAGGGCAGACCCTTCTCAGCTTTCCCTGGGTCCATTCTCTGGACATTTCTTGCACAGCAATGATTTTTGGAGCCTGTGTGTCATCTGAGTGGTGTCCCCAAGCACGATGTCAGCTCAGGCAATGCTCTGGTTGCATCCTTCACATGGACAGACCCTGGGCAAAGCCAAAGCTGTGCAGAGCCCAGGGACAGCCTTGGCAGCCTGGCAGGGGCCTGATGTGTGCGGGGAAATGAAAGGCCCTGGGATGGTCCCACATTCCAGCAGGAGAAGGGCTCAGATCCAGAGGGGGGGGCTGGCATGTCCCCAGGGCACGCTGGGTGCTGGAGACTGATCCCATCCACGGCACTGCAACCCCCCTCCAGTGACCCTCGGGGTGACCCCCCACAGCAGCTACACCCCGTGGGGCTTCCAGGGCTCTCATTTATCAGTTCCTCATTAGGAAAGGGACAATTAAACACCCAGACCTTCCTCCAGCAGCCTGGGCAGCCATCCTGGCCGTGCCCCCTTGCTTGCCGCTGCTGCAATTTCAAAATAAATAAACCAATCAATCAGAATGGCCACGTAATTATAGGAAATGAAGACACACATTAGGCTGGAGCAGCAGGGAATGATTATTTGCTGTCCTTCAGCACCCGGAAGCAGACAGGAGTGGAGGGGAGGCTGGCTGTGGGTGGGAGCAGGGGATCCGAGCTGGGGATGATCTCCCCAGTCCTGGGATGTGTTCCTGACACTGGCACAGCACCAGGCTCTGGGAACAGGGGATCCGAGCTGGGGATGATCTCCCAGTCCCGGGATGTGTTCCTGACACTGGCACAGCACCGGGCACTGAGAGCAGGGGATCCAAGCTGGGAATGATCTCCCAGTCCTGGGATGTGTTCCCGGCACTGGCACAGGACTGGGCACTGGGAGCAGGGGATGTGAGCTGGGAATGATCTCCCCAGTTCCCCACCCTGACACTGGCACAGCACCGGGCACTGGGAGCAGGGGATCCGAGCTGGGGATGATCTCCCAGTCCTGGGACGTGTTCCCCATCCTGACACTGGCCCAGCACCAGGCACTGGAAGCAGGGGATCCGAGCTGGGGATGATCTCCCAGTCCNTCCCCAGTCCTGGGATGTGTTCCTGACACTGGCACAGCACCAGGCTCTGGGAACAGGGGATCCGAGCTGGGGATGATCTCCCAGTCCCGGGATGTGTTCCTGGCCCTGGCACAGGACCGGGCACTGGGAACAGGGGATCCGAGCTGGGGATGATCTCCCCAGTCCCAGGATGTGTTCCTGACACTGGCACAGCACCGGGCACTGGGAGCAGGGGATCTGAGCTGGGGATGATCTCCCAGTCCCGGGACGTGTTCCGCATCCTGACACTGGCACAGCACCGGGCACTGGCAGCCGGGCACAGGAGGTTTGGCACAACCATGAGAGCCAGAACCACGTGCAGAAGGGAGGGAAGGCCATGGCCAGGGGCACAGCAGGGGCAGAGCTGGGGAATGGAGCTGAAATATTCCAAACTGGAGCACACGGAGCCCCTGAGTCATCCCGGGCAGGGAGCGCTCAGCCCAAGGGCAGCGAGACACCGGGCCCGGCCCCCGCAGCTCCGTGGGGGTGGGACATCACCAAAGCCAGCAAAAATCATCTGCTCTGCGATTTCCAAGGAAAAAGTTGCTTTATGAAATTGCCAGCCCGGGGAAAATGTATATCACGTTCCTCTCGAGAGGAGAGAGACACATAAAATTTGGGCTCGTTTTGACAAGATACCTTCAGTGAGAGTAAATCACTCATGGGCTGATTAACCTCTCTTCCTAGGCAATTCTGCAAGTTAAATGACAAAGCTTCCTCTCCTCCTGAAGGCTTTTACTGAACTTGTAATGAATCCAGGTACACTAATGTCTTCGTTTTTTATTATTATTATTATTGCAGAGCCAAGGCAGCACGGCAGCGTTGCTGCCTGGGAGCTGTTTGTCATTGGTACAGGACACCACTCGCTGTTTACCTTGTTTTCTCCTCAAACACCAGCAAAATGAAAAAAAAAAATGGAAAGAGAATTTCATCAACCATGACAAATGATGCCATTTTTCGATGCATATGCAAAACAGCAAATTAGGCATTTGCTGATGCTCTTCCATTTAAGACACCAAAGGGATGGGATGCTGGATATGCAGCACAGGAGGGAGGGGTGGATGGGATTGCCAGACCCAAACTACAACAAAAATATCAGAAATCCCCAGAAAACTCCGAAATTCCCCAAACTGGCCACAGTTTTATATCTGTGATAGCAACGGAACCAAAATCCCACGGGGTGGGAGCCAGCAGCCCCCCTGGCCATGGGATGTTCATGGGATGTTCATCTCCTGGCCCTGCACAGCTTCTCCCTGCTCAGATGCTGAGGCACTGAAGCTCTTCAGGCTGCTCAGGAACTGTTTGAATTCAAGGTATAATTATCTGAAACTGTAATTATGTGCTTGGTGAGGCTCAGAGACCCCTCCCGTCTGAGGGGGACACTGAGCTCCCCGGGTTCTCACTGTGGCATCCTGACTGTGGCTCTGGGAGTTTTGTTCCCTTTGTGACCGGAGGAGGAGGAGGAACATCCCCGTTCCTGGCTCTGCGCACCTTCATCCCAACTGCTTCCCAAGTGTTTCCCCTGGGAAGCTGCCCCCAGGATGGAGGAACTCATCTCATCTCCTCAGCTTCATCTGTAGCATTTTGCCTGTGGAAACACCGTGGTACAACAACAAAACAAATCTTTATGTGTGTGTTCTACTCATGCCCTAAAATCTGCGATGTAAAATAGAATAATTTTTAAGCCCACTTGTAGCAACCTTTCTGTCATGCAGGGCAAAGAGCTGGGGCTGCTCCCCTGCTCCTCCTCCCTGCAGAAATTCAGATAAAAGAGGGGGAAAAAAATCTTTCAGCTTCCTACAGCGGGCTCAGCCAAAGCAGGGGTGTGCTGTTAACACAGAGGGGTGATCCTGTGAGCTGCTGGAATGTTTTCTTGGATTGACTAATGAAAAATGCTGATTTCCCTGGGCTCTAAAAAGAGCAGGGACTGCAGCGAGGAGGGAGGGATGAGCACCCACCCTGACAAGGGCAGGCCCTCAGCGAGGCTGACAAAGCCTCTCACACCTCGCACAGAAAGTCCAAATATCTCTGTGATAAATTTGATAAATGATGGAATACATCCTTAAAAATAAACTCTGTCAAGGAAGGCTGATAGCAATAAAGGAGTTATGAGAGGAGAGGAAATTTGCCATTCCGGGAAAGATAACCTTGCAGAAACTCTGCATTCCTGACACAGAAAGCGCAGAACCGACACGCTCCGTGCTCTGCCGCCTATTCCAGAGAATCCCAGCTTTCCACAAGCTGTGAAGAGGATCGTGCTTTATCTGCTCCTTCCCAGGTTCAGCTGAGGTTTCAGCAGGAGCCTGCTGAACCATCAGTGCCTGCAATTAACACTTGCGACTATTTTTACAGCGGGATCTGGGCTGGGTGTTGGAGAGCCCCCGGAGGGAGGCTCGGGCGTGCGCCGCGGCTGCGGGAAGAACATCCCCCCGACTCCAGGGGCTGCTCCCTCCCTCCCTCCCATCCCCACGGTGCTCCTGGGAGCCTGGGGGAACCCTGGAACCTCTGGTCTCAGCCCAACACTTAGGCACTGCACCCTAAACCCAGGGCTCAGCGTGGTCCTCGCTCCCTGCTGAGAGCACTGAACTGCCCTCTGAATGTCAGAGTTTGGGGCTTCCAGAGCCTCGAGGTTGGAAATTTGTCCAAAAAAAGCTTGCAGGTGTTATTTGGGCTGCAAGGGAGCCAGCCTAGAAAGAAGGGGCTGGAGCCTGAGGGCTCTGCTGCAAGCTGGGGTGGGGGAAGGCTTTGGGCTGTGCAGAGCTGAGCTCTCCTAGCAGAGTTTGGGAACAAGGGAAGATTGGGTACAGGATTACTGAGGGAGGCTGTGAGGAACTGCCCTGAGGATGAGGTGCTGGTTTATTTTACAGCAGAGCAAACCCAGTGTGGCTTCCTGGAGCTCTGCAGCTTCACTCCAGGTCCCTCAGCCCAGGACACGCTGCCCACTGCAGGTACGGGTGTGTGACATGTCAGACACCTTCCACGGGCAGAAACAGCAGCCTGGACCTGGAAGCTCTGGGGTGTAAAGTCTGCAGTTGAATCCACAACCCGAGGCCGTCTCTGGAGTACCCCAAACCTCTGGTGCTAAGGGGGTGGTGACCACGAAACCTGAGTGCTGTTACCCAGGCTGAGGATGTGAGGCACAGAATTTCATTATTTAATTTCTGGAGTGGCCCAAGTATAGATGGCAGGTCATGCTGTGGGTCACTCAGAGCCACGACAGTGACATTTTTTGCCTCTTTCTTTATTGCAGGCTCTGCAGAGCCAGTGACCACTCACCCTGCCCCAAAGGGCGCCTGCTGGAAAGCCACAGGCCTGGCAGGAACAAGTAAAAAAGCTTTTAACACAGTTTTATTTTTGGTACAAACCCAAGAGGAGCTGCAGTGAGTGGAAGGAGGCAGGGTGGGAGGCATGGACTGCAAGGAAGGTCTCAGGGCATCGTTGTCCCGCAGGAAAGCTGCAGGCACCACCTCCAGCTAATGGAATTTGGGGAGGGAAGGGCTGTATTTGTATTTGTGGCAAGGGAAGGGCTGTATTTTTATTTGTGGCAGTATTTCAGAGCCCTTTGGTGGCAAGAAAGGGCTCCCTCTCCTCCCTCAGCAGCCTCATTCCCTCACAGCCGCCATCCAATGCTTCTGCTTTTTAATCTGCCTGGGAGAAGGGGGATAATTAGTAACGAAGCACACGTGCTAAGAACATGCAATTATAACCATTGGGTTATAATTTATGTCTTATCCTTCTGTGCAAAGTAATTAATATAGTAAAAGATTATTTATACCTAAGTGAGTAGAAAGCAGAGTTAGCTCTGCTCGGCGATGGGACCCAGCGGAACGAACGTGCCCGAAAGTGGCTGGAGGCTGGGAGCCCAGGGAGAGGCAGAGGAATTCCTGAAGGAACAGGAACTGGTGCTTGGGAAAGGCTCCTCTTCTGGGCACCTTACAGTGGGAGAAAAGAGAGACCTGGCTGCTCCCACTCTGCTCCCACTGCAGCTCCTTTTCAGGGCAGGGGCTGCCCTATGGGGTGGGCCTGACCCTGCTGAGGTTTTGGGCTTTATTTTAGGGTTGAGATTCATTAAAGAAGAATTTACAGACATTGTTCCTCATCCAGTAGCCACTTTTCCTTGTTTTCTGGCCACGAGCCTGGAGCAAGCAAGGCGAGGGCTGGCCCATCCGCAGGCTTCCAGCTGCCACCAGCACGGAGGGGTCGGGCAGAGGGTGGGACAGCAGGGACAGGGATCCCAGCCAGCCACTGGGAACGGGAACTGAGACCAGGAACCAGCCCTAAACACAGCCATGCCCAAGCCCATGCCACAGTCTGGGCAAATTAGCAGGGACTAATTCTTTTCTGACGATGCACAAGCAGTCAGAACCTGCAGCTTAATGAGGTTTGTCCTCTCAGCTCTGGCCTGCAGCTGGTCCCCACCAGTGTCAGTTCAACATGTACATTTTTATTAAAAATCACTGCAAACTCCTGCCAGGTCACAGAAACAGGGAACTGTTAACCCTCAGTGCCCCAGGGAAAGCTGCAACGTGCCCGAGGAGCCCTGGGACGAGGTTTCCTTGCCCTGTCCCTGCTGTTTCTGGAGCTGTAGGGTGAACCCAGCAGGGATGAACAAAGCTCCTCCCCTGGCAGGACCCCTTGGTCCAGGCTCCGAGGCAGATTTTGTGTGCCTGGGCTCTGTTTCCATGGCAATCTGCTTGGGTGCAGAGGGAGCACCCCCAGGGGATGCACCTGGGAGCAGGATGGGCTGCAGGGCTGGTGCTGCTGGAGGGCCTGGGCATGGAAAACGCGGGGAAATAGCAGGGGCCGGGACTTCAATTATTGACTTCAATTCAACTTTGAGTTCAATTCAGCTTCCAAACTGCTGCTCTTTCCCCGTGCTGGTGGGATTTACACCCCTGTGTTCACCCCCAGATCCCCTCTGTGTCCCACCTGGGCGTGGAGGAGCTGTTTCAGCCAGTAAGTCCCAAAGCCAAGGACCAAACTCTGCTGCCAGCCCGTGGCATGGGCAGAGCAGCCAGGCAGGAGCCTGAGGACAGTGGCTGGGGCACCCAAACAGCTGAGGGGGTTCACCACTGTCATGATCCATGTCTGTCCGAGGAAAACCTGGATGCAAAGCGAAGGTGTACCAGGAAACGTCAGCAGCAGCAGCAGCAGCCACGTTTTGAAGCCAGCAGAGCACCCAGCAGCGAGGCAGCTGTGAGGGCAGAGACGGGAAATACACTCGGGTGAACACCCTCAGTCCGAGGCTGCTGGGGTTTAGTCCAGTTTGGGACGGGCTGGAGGTCTGGGAGTGGTACCCAGCCAAGCCTCTGCTCCTGCATCCTCTGCTCTGACCGGCACACCCTGTGCCCAACCATCCAGAAAACCACCGGGAAGGGAAAGGTTTTGGAATGCAGCCATGGCTGGGAGTGCTGGTGGCACAGTGCCTCTGCAGCACTGCTGTTTGTCCTCCTGCCAGCGGCACCGAGAGCCTCCAGGAGGATTCTCCAAGGCCAGCGGCTGCAGATGCGAGGGCAAAAGCCAAGCAGCACTCGGAGCTGACAGCTCTGCATCTGGCTTCTGCTCTGAAGGAAGTAATTAACAGGAATAATCACCCCGGGCACAGCTGGGAGGGGGCACGGTTCCTCATCGTCATCACCAGCTGATGCTGGACAGGGGGAGGGCACGGCCTTCTCTGGAGACAGCAACAGCAAAAGGCAGATGAATGCAAAAAACTCTAGAAAAGGAGAGAAAAGGAGGTTCCAGGCAGAGCCTGGGGAGTCTCCCTCCACACCAGGCACTGGGCAGATTTTTCAGAAGAGATTAAATAATTCAGTGGTGGCCTGGCAGGGAGGCAGCACCATCATGTTGTGAATCTTTCCCCTGGCAGAGCGGAGATCGAGTGCCCCAGCTCCTGGTGTGGTGACCAGGGCACTGAGAGAGATAAGGCAGAGGAAAAGTGGGATTTCTGGCTGTCCCCATCACTGTGAGCCCTGAGAGAGAGCAGGGCCAGACCTGGCACTCATTACTCCCCAAATGCCACCCCACGGGGGGACAACATCAGGTGCCAGCAGCAGGACCCAGGATCCTGTGTGGGGACAGAGAGCCTTTCGAGGCTCAGTAGGGAGTGACAGCCACTCTGCCTCCTCAGCCTTGCCAGAAGACTTCCAGATGGATGTTAAAGACATTTAAGTTTTAATTTTTTATGGTGTCTGACAGTTTATTTTTTAATTAAAGCCGTGCTGGTGCAGGAAGGGCTGGAGCTGTTGCTGCTGTGGCTGCATGGCCCTGGCAGATGCTCGTGGTTGTGTCTCACCCCCAGGTTTGGGAAAAGGAGCGGGATGTCCTCTGGGGGCACAGCCCTTCCCGATTTATTTCAATAAAAACACTCAGAGTGCCATCTGTGCTGAGTCGATTTCCTAAGAAAGAAGTGAAGGAACTCCTCCAGGCTCCATCCCCTCCAAGACTCCAGACACAACCAGTCATTAAAACCCATCCTTTACACTTACAAATGACATTGCACACTCTGCATCCTTGGAATGGCCTTCCCGGTGCTTCTGGGGGGAAGCAGGATGAAAAATCAGCCCGGGGTGCAGGAGCTGCTGACCCGTTTCTGGGAAAGAGGAGCTGAAAAGCTCCTGTTTGGGGTGCAGCAGCACACGGCAGTGGGGCCTGCTGGAGTGGTGGCCCCTGGCTTTGCCTTTCACACCAGCCCTGCTCTCAGCCAGTCGCCAAAACCAGGCATGAAAGAGACCTAATTACGTTAGCAAATGGCTCCCAGGAAATAATTAACTCTTTTATGGAAGTGACCTCATTAGGCACCATTAAACCGGGCAGAAAGGGAGCCATCTGGTGCCTCTGACATCAGTGCTCCAGCGAGGGATGGGATGCAGCCACGTCCGCCTGGGAGGGTCACTCGGGGGTTATTTTCCTGTCCCTGCAGCCTGATCCCAACCCACCTGTGCCAAGAGACACCTGAGTGAGCAGCCAGGCACAGGACAGTCCGTGCCAGGGAGTTCAGGAGCGGTTCCTGGTCCAGGGGATGCGAGTCCTGCGTGGAGCTGTGACAGAGGGAAGGTGGAACAGCACACATGAAATCCTGAAGGAATCAGGGCTGCCTAGGCCAGGAACACATCTAAATCAATAACCAGGCAGCCCAGCATAAATGGAGATAATTAATTACCTCTTACTGCATTATTTATTATTGCAGGGCTTTATCATTCTCTATAATGATTCATTATTTTCTCCTTGCTCCCTTCTGCAGCTCCTAATCCCTGGTGCTGAGTCAACTCCAGCCCTGGGCGAATATCTCACCAGGGAAAAGCAGCCCTGCAGAGCTGCTGGGGAAGCTGTTTGGTGGCCAGCAGGACATGCTGTTCCTGAGCCAGGGGAATGACCAGCCCCCTTTTGGGGACAGGGGAACAACTGATGGTTTGCCCAGCCATGCCCAGGGCTGGATGTGCTGCACCTCCACCTATGAGTGACTCTCACAGGGGTGAAAAGAGGGGCTGCACTTGGCGGGCAGAAAGAGCCCAGGCACTTTCCTCAGAAAATCTGAACCTGCATTTGTGGAAAAATTGTTGAAACTGAAGGAGGAGGGTGGGCAGCGGGATTAGGACGGGGCTGTGGGATGAACCAGAGGGGTGGGATGAGCCAGGACAGCAGGATGAGCCAGGGATCTGGGATGAGCCGGGGCAGCAGGATGAGCCAAGCCTGGTCCCTGTCTGGAGGCAGGAGGCAGCAGACGGAGCAAATCGAGGCCCCTGATGCCCCTGCTCTGCCAGCAGCCCAGGAACCTGCAGAACGTGCAGATGGAAATCTGGGAGCAGCTCCTGTGTCTCACAGGGAACCAACATTCCTGGAGAAAAATAATCTCCTAAGTGCCCAAGTGCGAGCATGAAGAAACAGAGCGGCAAAGTGGCTCTTGCTTTTCCCCACCTCCCATGGCTGAGGCTGAGGTCAGCTGTGGTTGTGTTTTACCAGAGAAAACAGCAATTTTTGCCCTGTTACCTGCCCGGCAGCTGCAGCGAGCGGCCCCGGGGGCGGGGAGCGCTCTCCCTTGAACACGATAAATGCCATTTACTGCACCCAGCGCCAGGGACAGACGATATTTGCGGTTTCCCGGCTGGAAGCTGCTCCAGTCTCAGCTTCCACAGCAGGACCCAGCTGGTCCCTGTCCCCCACAGGGAGCACCCAGCGAGGGGTTTTGGCCAAATCTGGGGTGCCCCGGGCTCAGCTCACTCTGGCACCCACGACAGCAAGACTGCAAAGCCTTCCTTGCCTGCCCAGTCACTCTGCACTTAAAAAGACACTTTTAAGTTTGGATACAATGAGAAAACCACTTCTAGCCAGCCGGGATTAAACGGGGTGACTTGGTTATTTCTCTCCAGGAATGCTGGTTCCCTGTGAGCCACGGGAGGTGATGTCAGGGCTGGTGGCTCGTCCTGCTTCTCGCTCTCCCAAGGGACAAGGGATGGAGCATCGGGGGGGTCGGGAGGAGGGATGGAGCATCGGGAGCTGCCGGGAGCGGGGGGGCCGGGAGAAGGAAGGGGAGGGGGGGGAGGGGT